>PVLD010014956.1:0-50422 GCA_004027595.1 Dinomys branickii
CCTCCAGAAATGTGTTGGGGAGAGTTGCTTCCTTTTCGATTTCATTGAAGAGTTTGAGGAGTGTTGGCATTAGATCTTCTCTAAATGTTTTATAGAATTCTGCTGTGAATCCATCAGGGCCTGGGCTTTTCTTTGTTGGTAAGTTTTTAATGACGTTTTCAATCTCATTAATTGATATTGGATTGTTCAGGATTTTTACATCTTCCTGATTCAATATTGGCAATTTGTACCTTTCTAGGAATTTCTCCATTTCTTCTGTATTTTCTATCCTATGGGAACACAGATTTTTCAAAGTAGGTATTAATGATGTTTTGTATTTCTTTTCGATCTGTAGTGACTTCCTCTTTTTCATTCCTTATTTCATGAATTTGAGATCTTTCCCTTCTTTTTTTGATAAGGTTGGCTAGGGATTTATCAACTTTATTTACTCTTTCGAAGAACCAACTCTTTGATTCACTAATATTTTGTAGAGTTTTCTTCATCTCGATTGCATTAATTTCTGCCCTGAGTTTTATAATCTCCTCGCTTCTTTGGGCTCTTTGTTTGGCTTGTTGCTCTTTTTCTAAGAGTTTGAGGTGTATCATTAGGTTATTTATTTTCTCTCTTTCTATTTTCTTTGTATATGATTTCATTGCTATAAATTTCCCTCTGAGGAGTGCTTTCATTGCATCCCACAGATTCTAATAGGTTGTACTTACATTTTCATTTATTTGTAGGTAATTTTCAATTTCTTGTTTAACTTCTTGTGTGACCCATTGGTTATTCAGTAGGTTGTTGTCTAGTTTCCACGTGTTTCTGTGGTTTTTGGAGTTCTCTCTCTCATTAATTTCCAATTTTATTGCATTGTGGTCCGATAATATGCATGGGATAATTTGAATTCTTTTGCATTTAGGTAGATATGCTCTATGGGCTGGAATGTGGTCTATTTTGGAGAAAGGCCCATGTGCAGCTGAGAAAAATGTGTATTCTGAAGTTGTGGCGTGGAACACTCTGTTTAAATCTACTAAGTCCATTTGTACACACTTTTGCTTTAGGTCTGTTATTTTTTTGCTGAGTTTCTGTCCGGTTGACCTGTCTCTTTGCGTCAGAGGGCTGTTTAGGTCCCCTATTACAATAGTGTTATTAGTTACTTGATTTTTTACGTCTGTCAAGATTTGACTTGTAAAGTTAGGTGCTCCATGGTTTGGTGCATAAATGTTTAGGATTGTTACCTCTTCCTCTTGCAGCTTTCCCCTAACTAGTATATAGTGGCCTTCTTTATCTCTTTTGATTGTTGTTGGTTTAAAGTTTACATTGTTTGCAAACATAATAGCTACCCCTGCTTTTTTCTGGGGACCTGTTGCATGGAGAATTGTTTTCCAACCTTTAACTTTCAACCTATGGATTTCTTTTTGAGTAAAATGTGTTTCCTGTATACAGCATATCGTTGGATTGTGTTCCTTAATCCACTCTTCCAATCTTTTCCTTTTGACTTTTGAGTTGAGGCCATTTACATTAATGGTTATCATGGTTATATGTTGGGTTATTCTAGTCACATTATTTACTGCATGATTTCCTTCTTTTGCTGACTGTTAAATGACTTGTTCTGTTTAGGGAGTTATTTCTATCGCTGTTCTTGGGATTGTGGTCTCCTTTTTATCTGTCTAGAATATCTTTTAGCTCTTTTTGCAATGGTGGTTTGGCACTCATGAAGTTCTTCAGTTGTTCTTTGTCGTGGAAATATTTTATTTCTCCATTGAATTTGAGGGATAATTTTGCAGGATACATCAGTCTGGGTTGGAAGTTGTTTTGTCTCAGAATCTGTAGTATCTCGCTCCAAGCTCTTCTTGATTTCGTGGCTTCCGTTGAGAAGTCTGCTGTGATTCTGATGGGCTTTCCTTTATAGGTGATCTGTTTCATTTCCCTAGCAGCTTTTAATATTGTGTTCTTTTGCTGGATATCTGGGATCTTGACTATTATATGCCTGTGTGTATTTTTCTTTGGGTTATGGATCATTGGGGTTCTATATGCCTCGATTAACTGAACTTCAGTATCTTTTACCTTGTTTGGGAAATTTTCTGCTAATATTTCAGCAAATATTCTTTTTATATCATTTGTGAGATCTCCTGCTGTTTCATACACTCCTATAACTCGAATATTGTTACGCTTTGCCTCATCTTGGAGCTGTTGGATTGATTTTCTTGTGTCTTTGATGATATCATGAGATTCCTCCTTTCATGCTCATAAGCTGCCATGCTGTCTTCAAGTTCTGAAATTCTATCTTCAGTTTCATTTAAACAGTTTTTCATGTTTTCAGCGTAAATTTTCAAATCCTGGCATTCTCTTTGGACCTGTTTCATTCTTTGTAATTCATTCCTAAGTTGCTCTTGTAACGTTTCCATTTGTTTCCTATTTTCTTCTAGTCTTTTGTCTATTTCTTCTCTATGTGTGTGGAACATTTCTTCCATCATTGTTTTCAGCTCGTTATTTCTCTGAGAGATCATTGCAGGTATATGGCTTATTTCTGCTTTAAGCTCTTTTATGGCCTGTTGGAGTTGTTTCATTTCAGCAGCAATCGTTTCATAACTTGCAGGTATGTGACTTCCTGGTTCCCCTGTGTCCTCGCATTCAAAACTTGATCTGAGTGGGGTTGAGTTTTGAGACTGTGTTTTGTTCCTCTGTTTTCCCATTTTTGGGTATCAGATTCAAAATGTGGAGCTATAAATTCCCCAGGAAGTTCAGCAGGCAAAGGTCTGCTGCAGAGGCTGCTCCAATGATTCCTTCTCATTGGGAGAATGTCCCTTAAGCTGTCTGCTGAGATTTCCGCTTCTACTCCCTACCCCGAGACCTGGCTGGGGCACATAAACAGCTTGCCGCCCCAGGGACTTTGCAGGCAGGCCACTCAGGTGTTCCTCCTTGGGTGGAGCTCCTTCCCCCCCTCACAAATCCCATTGGGGCGCCTAGCTAGCTCTTCCTACCCTGGGATCCTGCAGTCAGTAAAGCTGCTTGGATGTCACTCGCTGGGCAGAGCTTCTTCCCGACTCAGGAAAAACCGGTCAGGGCGCCCAATCAGCTCACCCTGGGATCGTGCAGACAGGAATGCCGTTCAGATGTATCTCCCTGGATCGAGCTTCTTCCCGAATCAGAAATCCTGCCGACCGCAGCTGCCACAGTTTGTGCGGTGCCGGCTCCAAGCTTTAATTTTTTAGTAAAACATATAGATCAGCATGCTGTCATGAAATTTGAAATAAGTTATGTTTTATCTGTTACTGTTCCTTTTTGGTTTGTACTTGGAATAAAACTCAGGACCTTGCCCTGTTACTGTTTGATTTAATAAATTTGTTTTAAAGATTTGAAAACAAGTACTGACTGCCTCGTGAATAGTTATTTATTTTTCTCACATTTTTCTTGTTATAAAAGAATACATTTTTACCTGAGGCTCTACCAGCTTTCACTGTAATTCTCTGGAAGCTGTCTGTATTAGGACTAAAGTCAACAGTCATGGTCTGTGTGCTTAATAATCATTTCACCAGGCTTACTTTTCAGCATCCCAAGGGTATTTATCTTTTGAAAGCTCACTTTCAATTGAAATGATCACTTTCGAAAATGCCTCTCCATTCCCAATTGTGCAATATAATAAAACTACTAGTTTCCCTTTCATGCTGCATCAACTAATTTGCAATTACAGAAGATTTTAAGCTTTCTTCTTTCAAAATGTCTTAACTTGCCAGAGATCATATCCATTCAATTAATGTTTGCTGAAGAAATTAATTCCATTATAGTTCTACAAACTTTAATTTCACTAAGAATCTCTCTGACCCAGAGTATCATGTTCTCATCCCAGTGTGTTTGTTTCCTGACATCTAATGATATGTCCGTAAAAACGATTTTGAAGGTAGAGTGTTAACCTTTTAAAATCCAGCATCTTTCACATAACTGTTTGAGACTAAATATTTATATTAATGCAATAAGATGAAAATACCAGAAAGCATTATTATGAAAATGCTTGATTTTTTAAATCTTACTGTAAAGGCAATGGTTTCAACATTGTGGAAAAAGTAATATTTATAACTGATTTTAAATAAGAGTACTTGGAATTCCAATTTGCTTGCTCTTAAAAATTGGAGAATTTATTTAAATTCCTGCTTCACCCTCCTAGTAGCATAATTCTTTCAATAAATATGCATATATATTCACATACACATACAATTCTTTACTTGAACTAGTTATACCAAAGAGTATATATGTACTAACCTAAAATGTACTTATTTTAAAATGCACAACTGCCAAGTAAAACAGTTAATTTAGGATTATTATAACTTGGCTCCTCTCCCCTTTTGTGGGTCCACACTCTATGTTTTGAGTGTGTGCTTTTAAAATTCTATGAAATAAATCCTTTGATGTCTTTAATAGAAAATCATCTGCATAGTTAAAAGATATGGCAATCTGATTTGAATTGATAGAAGTACTAAAGATACAGTAGTTAGTTGCTTATTTCTGAAAGTGTCCAAAGTGATTTTAATTTAAATTTTGTCTCAAATGATCTCAGGTAGCTGTGATGCCATAAAAGGCATGTAAAGGATGTAAATATCACTTTTTTCTTGGTCGACTTATTTGTTACTCCTGCTATATTTTTCCATGTGATTATTTTTCTAATGTCTTGTTTAGTCTTCCTAATGGAAAAGAGAACTTTCCTTCCCTATTCTCTCTCTTCCTCTCTCTCTCTCATTCTCCACTAATGGTAGAAATGAGACTGAGCAAGTACTCAAAATACTAACACTCCTAAAAAGCAGGATTTATTGAAGTTGTGGGTAATGAGACTTCGGCCCAATGAGGTTTTCCCTTACGGAAGTGAGTACATGGCTAACAGACTGATCAAACTTTTTCTTCATAAGGTATGCATTGGTTAGCTAGGATAGGTTAAAGTCTGCTCATTTTCATTTTTTAGAGATATGGTTCCAAAAATTGTTCCTTTTTATGATAGACTTCAACCACCAAGTGGTCACAGACAAAGCTTCCTAGAAGCTGTTGAATCTTTGTGTATCTCTCACAATCATCCTGCACAAAACTCCCTGCTCTTTAGTTTCTAGTAATCTAGGATAAGAGATGTCATCTTTGTTCAGAAACTATTGAGTTACTCTTACAACCAGTGTTATGATCTTGCACAAATGGCCTGGAAAACCACACAGGAGTGGATAGAAGAATCACACAGGCAGTTGGCTGAGGTAAAGTTATATTGTAGCCTTTGTCAAAGCGTTTCTTAATGAACGTATCTGTAAGCATTGCTGACTAGAATCTGACAAAAAGGGTAGGACAGCAAAAGGAAGAAACATGATATGAATACACAGATCCCAAGTTTTATTCCATTTTACTCAACTATTAGACCTGTGCAGGACCAAATAAAGGGTCAGTATTCTCAGAAGAATAACCTTGAGGTTCTTGAGAAGTTTGCTCTGCAACTGTAACAAGGATCCTATATCAGACTTGCTATTTATAGCAAAGTTAATGGAAACTCATAGTATATTACAAAACTATATGACCTTCAAAATTAATGACTCTCAGGTTAATGAAGAAAACATGAGGCTTGAGGGATTATCTAGTTGCTTTCTTGGTAATAGTTTTTCATTTTATGTCAACATTCTGCTTCCATAGTTTTCTTAGAAACTCATAGCACCTCTCATGAAACATGCCTTATTATAAAAGGGAATAGTATACTGCTCCTGGAAGTTTATCTCCCAGCCTTCTATCTCCTAGAGTCGCAACTGAGTGGTCCCTAACTGCTTGATATTAACAACAAGCTTCTCTTCTTGGTGCTTAGAATATTGTCATTATTGATGGAAGGTTATCTTATCAGTAGACTATAGGGAGAATCTCGGGGAAAAACAGAATAAATAACATGGTTATGCAAGTAGGTCGTATGGTTTTCATTCACCAAGTAGAAGTTAGCAGCTCAAAGGGCAGAGCAAAAAGAGGTAAGAATTAGTAGGGTAGTATGAGGGCACATAGTGTGGCCTCTGTATACACACTGTTATAATCCTGTGTTATCAGAGTAACCATTCCTCTCCACATGGGGCAAGGGAAAACTGCAATGGGATGCAACAGTCAGTGTGGATTGATCTAGTCATGAGTAGTAATAATACCAATAAATACTACTTTTCTAGAACAGAAACATGAAAGAATATGCCTAAAAGAAAACATGTTATTAAAAAAAAGAAAACTTGTGAAATGTTAAAATTTATATTCGAAAATTTAAATTTTAAGATTTGAAGGTTTAATGTATGAAAATAAAATTGAAATGTATTCTCCATTTCATTATTTAAGACTTTGACTTTTATTATTGGCCTGCAACTTACTAGGTATAAAATGTTTGACTAGCAATATAAGCCATTTTAATCAAAATTTTTTAAATTATAAGATAAATATTATCATCTATAAATAGTTGTATCATCATTCACTGGAGTATCCCAGTGTTGCACTAAGGATTTGTGAGTTACGGAGAGTGGTCAAGGGCGAAGAAGTTCTCTAGAGCTTAGCTCGCAAGAAGAGTGAAGTTATGGGTGATTGACTGTTTTTCCCAGTTGTATGGATTTGTAAGTTGCTTTGTTTCTGGACTGACATGCATGAAAACAGATGGGTAAATACCTTTTTAGTTATACTTAGCAGAAAGAAAGGGGGCAAGACTGTGGAAGATGTGACAGAAAAGGTGTTAAGATGATGATTTGCTGGAGGACACTACAGAGCAGAGAACACATTTACTCGGAGAAAGATACTACAGATGACATAGTTTCTAAAATGTGGCATGTTTTCTTCTGTCACTATAAGTTTGTGTTTTTAAATTTAATGTAAAATTGATTATATAAAGTGTTCCTTCTATAACTATGATGAATGATAAACTATGTAGTTATTTAAATATTTATATGTTTTGGGGGAGTGAAGATGGATCCTAAGGCCTCTTTCATGAGAGGTAGGTGCTCTGACATATATAATACTATTGGCCATATGCTTAGCTTTAAACACACGAGGCCATATCCATAGATGATGGATTCAAGGGAATATTCCAATCTCTAGAAATCCTAATAGTGCAAT
This sequence comes from Dinomys branickii, assembly GCA_004027595.1. Lineage (NCBI taxonomy): Eukaryota > Metazoa > Chordata > Mammalia > Rodentia > Dinomyidae > Dinomys > Dinomys branickii. The sequence continues at coordinate 7,066 of PVLD010014956.1, forward strand.
AATAAAACATTTATTTCCAAATTTTCAATAAATATGGACATTTATTTCACTAATCAGTCAATATGTAACTAATTACCCAATGTAGCAAACTTGGTTTGAGTTTGTTTCTATTGCTTCAAGTAAAAAATTAACTTCATGTTAAATTTTTTTTATAATTATTATGTTTCAGTCACTTGCTATGTAAGTAGAGAAAATATCTGTAGTCCGGCAAATCTATATAAACAGTTATACGTCTGAAAATTTTATATTGTGAATCCATCAAAATGGCATTTTATAAATATCTTCAATTACAAGAGTATGCTTAATTTACAAAGCATAAAAGATATACATAGAAAGATACTGCAGGGTTTATTTTCAAGTGACTTTACTTTTTCAGTTGTCTATTTGTTCAGTAATAAATATTTGTTTTGATGTGTGTCTGGATGTCTCCCAAAGCCTTATGCAGTCATAAATGGGGCAATTCAGAGGTGGCTGCATCTCCTGTGAGGTGCTAGGATAAAATGTGCATGATTACTAAATTAGTCCACTGATCATATTGTCATAGTTCTGGGTGGGGATAATGGGAAGAAGACTCAGCCTTGGGGTGAGGGTCATCCACCATTGGGGTGTGTAACCTAGAGAGGATATAAAGAACAGAAAGTGAGTTGCTTCTACTAGCTGCTTGCTGCTTTGCTGCCTTTTTGCCTTCTGCCCATTATGAACTGTTTCTCCCCCAAGAGGCCCCTCTGCTGTGCCGCCCTGCCTTAGAGCAGGTTGACTATGAACTGACACCTCTACACACCATGAGCCAGAATAAAACTTTCCTACTTTAACTTTGGGTGTCTGGCATTTTGTCTCAGCAAGGAGAAAAGTAACTAAGACAATACTGATTTTAATAAAATGCCAAATGTTTTATTACATAGCAAAACATTATTTTAGAAATATATTTTTATCGTTTCTAAAGAATAAATATAAAAATCCTAAAATATCACATGTGACTAATCCATACGGAGGAGGTGGAGAGAGATGGTTTGTGAGTAACATCGCCCTGCGATTGGCTCCACACTGTTATGCCAGTTGGGATCATGATTCACCTTCTTGCACACAATCCCTTTCACAAGAGCTGAGGTACCAAGTGAGATGACATAGCACCTGGTTTTCATATAATTTAAAGGAAAGAAGTTTTGTACAAAGTATGTAGGAACCTACCTAGAGGTTTGCCAGAATCCCACTTACTACAACTCCAAGCAAGAGAGACAAAGATAGAAGGACAGGAAATTTAGTCCAGAGATTTGTTATATTCCTGTAACAAAATACTTGGGATAATTAACTTATGAAGAAGGGTGGTTTACTTTGGATAACATATTTCGACTTTTCAATCTATGTTCAATGAAATCCATCACTTTGAGCCTGTGAATGTGATAAAACCGCTCAATTTGCAGACAAAATTCAAAAGAAACAGATGAAGGGGGAGTTACCAATATCCTTTTAATGGATATTCATCCAGAGAACTCAATTCTTACATGTTATTCCACTTCCTAAAGACTTACTGTTTCTCAATAAATCTATAAGCTAATAATCAGGCCTTAGCACCTCGGCCACTGGGGAACATTTGTAAAACCACTGTAAAGCTTTAGACTTGAAGCCTAGGACAGAGCATGTTGTATCAAAATCTGTTGCCAAGCAAAGCACAATGACACTTTCCCAAGACTAATATTTATGGAGTGGCATATTGGAACTGCATCATCCAGAATGTTGGTTGTCTCCATCAAACCTACCCCAAACTCAGAGGGTAAAGAAAGGACAAGACTCCACCTGCTGGGATGAAAAGAATGAAAGTTAGCTCTGTGATTTTCTCTGGAGCTCAGAATTCAGGCTTCCGTGGTAAGATCTCATAGAAGTTTTGTGTCTGTATGTCCTGTCAAAGCCTCATGTAGTTATTGGGCTTCTAGAGTTTATGATTGATTCATTGTCCAATGCTGGGATTATGGTTGTAAGAACTATATTTGCCCTGAAGTAGGTAGTTTGCATACAATATAAGGTAGGCAAAGAGGCTGCTGCTCCTCCTCCTTTTTGCTCTTTTTGTTTTTGCTCTTTTCCCCCACCATGAGCTGTTGCCCTCTGCCATGTGCCACCCTGCCTTGGATCCAGCTGAGTAGGGCTGAAACCTCCATATACCGTGAGCAAACTAAATGTTATCTTCCTTAATTTTGGATGTTGGGTATTTTGTCTCAGTAATGAGAGAAAAGTAACCAAGACAAAGGCAAAAACAAAAAGCCTCTGTGTCAAGACCAGAGTTCATAACCTGAGCTTTTAGAATGTTTTTGCTATCGAGCAGAGCTCGCAATGCCAGTTGGCTAGAATCCAGCATCAGCCTGCCTCATTGCCAGCATTAGAATGATGCTGGCCACACTTCCTTGGAAGACTTTAGATTTCTCTGATTGAAAGCCTCAAGTGCACTGCAAATTAGCATGGGAGCCTGCAGACTGCCTCTACTGCCCATGCCCTAACCTTGGGCAGCATAGGTATCCCTAGGCCAATGTTTGTAGATGGACAATCTAGACATATTCCTGATCAACAATGCTTGTGCTCAAGGATGAGGGAATTGTTTTATCCTGCATCACATTTAGCTGTGCTATGAGCCTAGGTATAACCCTAAGACTTATGGCCATAAACTTCAGGCATGACACAATTTAGCATCAGCTATGACAGCTAAGAGCCCACATTTACCAATGATTCTTCAGTCTTGGACAGCAGAGTGTGGAGTAATACTCCAGCTGTTCATGTTAAGACAGGGTAGTAACCACAGGACTTTGTCCTAAACTGATGAAACTTAATACTGGGAAGATCCAAATGGCTCTCTTTGCCAGGAATATCTATGGTTGATGTTTCTGTGACACTTGTATACCAAGGAAAGCAAACAGGACAGTCAATTAGACTTCTGTTCCAGCTGGCACGATAATGGCTGGATCCAGCAACCTGGGCCTCAAATCTACTTCAGCAGTAGCCAGTCACACCATGGTGGGCTTTGATTCCAGCCGAGTGGTACGCTAATATTTTAGAATGTTGGCACAGAGTGTGACAAATTTGTGTAGCTTTGCTCTTTGTAGTCATAATATAGGATTCTTAGGCTGGTCATGCTCTTGTGATTCTGCACAAAGAGGCAGAATTCTAAAAGACTGACTAGGTTATGGATTTCAAATGAGGAAAACATATATTGGAAGAAAGAATACATAAATATTTTGAATGGTTTCTAAGTTACAGTTTAATAAAATTAAGAAACCCTTGTGTAGTATTGCAGAGTAAGGCAGCAAGAAAGTATTTTGAACATCTTCATCATTGCTGGGACATAGTATACAATACTCCACACCTGCAATTTAAAGGAAGAGAAGTCTGATTTGGCTCACTATTTCAGAGGAGGCAGTCCATGGTGGGTGGGATCCAAGGCGGACACATCCAGTAAGAGGGCATGGTGGAGCAAAGTTGCTTATTTCATGGTAGGCAAAACCAGACCAGGAGGACACTAACAAGGAGCAAAGGCATGGACACCAGATATACTATTCTAGGTCATGCTCCCATCACCTACTCGGTCACACCCAGGGTGCGCTTTACCAGTCTCTTTCGTAATTCCCAAGCAAAGCAAGAGGAAACAATTAAGCTTATCCACAACAATAAATATTTGAGTAAATAACTATTCAAAATGATTTATACACTAAGCAATGTATCAAAACATGACACAGTACCCAATTAATATGCAAATTGCTGTTTCATGACCAGTTAAATATATTTAATTTAAAAAGAATCAGAATGACATTTAGTATTCTGAGAAATAAAAGCTATATTCTGCTGTCTCATAGTCTCAATTGCATTTTCCAAAAATGTGTATGCTGAAGTCTGATGTAATGGTAATTTAAGATAAAAGTTTTGAGAGGTAATTAGACTTGGCAAAGCTACTAAAGCAGAGACCACATGACCCCAGAGTACTCATAGGAAAAACGACGATACCAGAGTATTGTTTCTCCCGTCTGCCTCTCTGCCTCTCTGCCTCTTTCTCGGTCTCTGCCTCTATCTCCTCTTTCCTCCCCATGTGAGAGCACAGAGGAAAGGAGGCTATCAGCATGCCAGAGAGATATCTGCAGAAACTAAATGTTGTGTTTGCCTTGATTGCATTTTCCATCATCCAGATTTGTGAAAAACTATGTGATCTCTTCATACCTACCCATTAAAAGATAATTTTTAGACTACTTTGAGATAAATGAGCCTGCATTCACAGGAATGCACAATATTTCCTTGAAAGTGAAAGTGTGCTTAGTTAAAGTCCCTATGTTGTGAATGTCCTTTGAAATTTTCCACTTGTGTTTTTTCATCAGTAGAAATATGTTCATGTTTTAAGTAAAAAAAAAAAAAAATCAATAGCAATGAAGCGCATAGACCAGTAGAGAGGAATAATTTTCTACTACAACTTTGGATTCTGAAATGAATTTATATAAAATAACTGATGCAGGACTGTGTAAAACCATCCATAAAACTTCACCTGTTCTGACATCTAAAGCAGTTATTTTATAAAATTATTCTAGGGTCTGAATCTGAATTCTTGCTATACCTTGAAAAAAATTATTGTTCTTTTAGCTATAAATAAAATTTAGTAAAATAAATGTGAATAAGATACGCTGGTTTTCAATTTACGGTATGAAGGTAGCAGTATATTTAAGTGACATCTAAGTAAAGGAAGGTCATTTATACGCTATAATTTTATGTCAACTGCTCATAAGAACACACACTATTAAAGATGAATGCACCATAGGAATGGTTTACAGAAGACTAATATGATATTGCTTTCTGTTACTATTCCACAGTATATTCACCCAACTTAATACAAAATACAATAAACTGTCTATTTTAAAAATAGTATAGTTGTACATAAAATTACATAAATACCATTTTAATAACTTCTCAAGACGAATTAGGGTTACATCAGGGAACTCAGGTGTGTACTTGGAAAATTGAAATGTGTCTTAAGAAAATTCTGCAACAACCTTAAGAATAACTCAGAAAATGATAAATCTACACAAAATCTCTTAAGATAAATGTTATATTAAAAATAAAATAGAAAACAATGTGCTTTGCTTAATAAAGATCCATTTCATCTTCTGAAAAACGTATAATAAAGAAATTGATAATATGAATAGATAATAAAACTCCTTTTTAGAAAATTTCAGGAGAATCAAACGAGAAAATACATGTTACAGTATTTAAATCAGGAGGTTACAATCATATAGACATACCTAAAGGCAATTTAAGTTTAAGTTATGTTTCTTTTATGCACATCTTCGGTATTAACAATTTTTAAAATATGGTAAATTTTTACGTTATTTGAAACAATGGGAAGAGGTAGAGGAAAATGGTAGAAATAGACTCATAAGCCATCATCCTTCCACATAAACATTAATTTGAGCAACTTTTCTTAGTGTGAAAATACTTTACCTTAGTAAAGGAAACTGTGTAAGAAATCACAGTGACTTATTATAGATGGCACATTGAAAAATATAGAAAACTAAAACTGTCATTGCCCATGTCATTCCCTCCCTAGCCTCTTGGAACACAATTTGTGGATCCGTGTTGGTAAAAGATGGAATCTTAAGCAACAATTTTGCCTTGGGACCCAATATTCAGCCTCAAGAAACATTACAGCCCCAGTAAAAAACACAGTGACACACAGTCCCTATTATCCTCGTGTAAGTGCCAGTAATTATGGATCCAGTCTCTTGATTTATCCTGTACCAAATGACAACCTACAGTCAAAGGAATCAGATGTGAGTTCTGACGTACATTACCAGTGGCTAACTACAATAGTGACTGGAAGAATAAGCCACAGTGAGTAGAAGTCTTTAGTGGTCAGGGTCTAGTATTCCATAATAGCATAGAGCCAGGTTCTGCAAATAAGGAAGGACAGCCAGATGCAGTCTGCAGTGATGGCTCTGAGCTTAGGGCACCCCTGGAAGTGCAAGAGCTATAGTGGTTATCAGACTTACAAACACAAAGAAAATTATTCTAGGTTTCTGAATAGGATTACTGTTGATGCCCAGACAAACCCACCTTGCAATACCACAAAGATTATGAACAATCAGGTAAATAGGACATCGCTAACAATGCAACACAACAATAAAAATGAACATCAAGGTGCCAGTGACTGACGCTGAAGATATGGACATACGTAACCTATCTGACAAATAACATTATAGCTATTTTAATGCTCAGAAAATCTCAAGAAAATTCACATGAATAATGCAGACACAGCACAGAAATTTAAACAATGGATTGAAGTAGTGAAAATCAAACAGAATTCTTGAAAGTAGAAAATACAGGGGAAATTTACAAGTGCAACAGAAAGCAGGAGCAGTGGAATTGATCAAGCAAAGCAAATGTGTGAATTCAATATAGTTTATTGGAAAATACAATGAAAAATGAAAAGGGAAGAAGAAATGTTAAAAGATATGTGGAACAATATCAAAAAAGCAAATCAGTCTTTAAGAATCATCAGTATTTCATTGGGAGCAGGAAAAGGTGAACAGGAAGAGAGATAGTTTCAAGAAAAAACAACAGAAAAATCTTCAATCCCAGATAAAGAGAAAAATATCCAGGATGAGAAAAGTCAAAATTTCCAATATCTTTCAATAAATTTTGTTTTTCCTTTTTGAGAGAGGGTCTCACTATGCAATTCAGGCTGGCCTTAAGCTCACCTTGTAGACCAGGCTGGTCTCAAACTCACAAAGATCCTCCTGCCTCAATCTCCTGAATGCTGGGACTACAGCAAATTTTTAAATCAAATAGCTCAATCAAATTTTTAAAACTAAACCAACCCATATTATAATCTCCCTGAGGAAGCGCAAAATCAAAGAAGTTCCTGAAAATAGTGAAAGGGAAGAGTAAGTTACAAGCAGTTCTATTGAGGTTAGTAATATTCTCAGCAGTAACTTCATAGGCAAGAAAATGTTATGTGGTATATTCAAATTGTAGAGGAAAAAAATGCCAACCAAAAATATTGTACCCAGGCTAGCTATTTTTCAGAAGTGAAGAGATTTGTACAAAAATGTGAAGAATAATATAAAATCATTGAAAACTATAAAACTCAAAAGTAAATGTAAGTACTCAAATTCAAAATCCTCTTCTAATTTAAAATTTTTGACATCAAAATATACATTTTGAATCTTATAGCCTCTAAAAGTTATTACTAATATATGACCATGATCTATATATTTAGATAAAAGAGAAAAAATAGCAAAAATAATGACAATATTTCTTCTTTTATAACAACCATCAAATGAGATACAGAAGAAATATATGCTAATATTTCAAAAACTATCTATGACAAACTCCCAAAATCACACTGAGTGGGAAAAGTAGGAAGCATTTCACCAAAAATGTTAAATAATAAAGACTGTTTGATCATACTTTTTGTATGTAACGAAGTCTGAAAAGCCCTAGCCAGAGCCATTAGACAAGAACAGTAAAAAAATACAAGGTATCCAAGTTGGAAAAAAGAAAAGTTAAATTATATATTTTTTTCAGATTAGATGAACTTGCAATTCTGTACATTTGTAAGATGCAAAATCAACATACAAGAATTTGTTATGCTTTTCTTCACTAACAACAAACTGACCAAAGAAGAAATCAAATCAGTCTCAATTACAGTGGCATTGAAACTAATAAACTCAAATAAAGATGTGAGAGGTTTTGACTCTGAAAAATTAGAAAACATTGATGAAATAATTTGAAGCCCACAAAAATAAATGAAAATATGTTCTTTTTCATGTATTGGAAAAGTAAATAAAGTCAAAATGTCAATTTTGCTCAAGGTAACACAGACTTAAAGGAATGTCTAGCAAAATACAAATGATATTCTTCATAGCAATAGCAAAAGGTCCTAACATTGTATGGAAGTACAAAAAACCACTACTATCCAAACACTCTTAAGAAAAATAACAGTGCTGGAGGAATCGCATTTCCAGATGCTAAAATAAAACACACATCAATAGTAATCAAAACAGCATGGTATTAGTAGAAACACAAATTTAGAGTTCAGCGGGACAGGATAGAGTTCCCAGAAAAATATCTATGAATCCTCAGCTAATTGAAGCATAGGTGCCCCACACAGAAAATGAAGAGCTTTCATGCTCATATGTTTAAGAATGAAATTAGAGTATTGTCTCCCTCCTTATAGAAAAATCAAAACATATTAAAGACTTAAAAAATTAGGTTTGAATAATTAGATGACATTGTATTAAGTTACTAGAACAAAATATTTGAGAACTTAATGATCTTCTCCTTGTTGATGATTTTATATATGACATCCAGAACAAAAGCAAATATGATTGAATCATGCTAGAGTTATTTTCCACAACAAAAGAAATGACCAGTAGCAAGAATCTATGGAATTTTCAAGCAGAACAAATAAAGATAATTTGAAAAATTAATAAGTTTAAACAACACAGGAGTAAGAAAATAGTTAATTGCAGTAATAAATGGACAAAGTAACAAAAATTTTTCAAAACAAAACACATTTATTGTCAAAATTATATTTAAAAATTGACATCATAATTATCATGGAAATAAAAAGCAAATCCTATTCAGATATTATATAATGTTATGTTGGCAATTATATAAGAAGTAAATATATAATAAATGTGTGAGGATGGAGGAAAAGGGAAATCTTACCTATGAGTTTTGGAATGTAGTTTTTATATGTGTAAGGAAAACATCATTAGTATTCTTCAAAATATAAAAAAGAATTAGCAGGCAACTCACACATTCCAACAATGGGCATGTGTATGAGGGGAGTAAATCATCATGAAAAATACTTGAAATCCCAATTTTATTGCAGCAATTTTTGCAAAGGGCAATATAGGAATCAACCTAAATGTTTAGCTCTAAATGAATTAACTCTCAATCATATATTTTAGACAAAAGAAATAATTAAACATATATATATATATATATATATACACACACACACACACACACACACACATACACACACACACACACACATACACACACACAGAGGTTAGTGTTTGATTAAGGTTGTGTAATATGACAGAGAAAAAGTGAGGGTGGAGGTAGAAAGAAAGAATAACTACAAAACTTTATGGATTTTCTTTTTAGGGTAATGTAAATACTCCAAAATAAAATTTTGTTGTGGTTGAATTACCGAATAAGCTAAAAGCCATTGGATTCTGCATGTTGAAAAGATAAATTAAATGATGTGTGAATTGTAGTTTAAAAAAGCTGTTCTTGAAAATAATGTTGAAATGACTATAATCAAAGCCAAATGATTACTACAGATCTGTCACTCCTTTAGAATACGCACCCAGCACCCAATGTATTTAGCTGAATAACATGCACATGGTAATATTTGAGTAAGAGACCATTCATACCTCTTTCTTCTGAGGGGAGCAGTGCATGAAATCAATACTCAATACTTTGTGCAAATTCAATCGAGTCCAGTTAGAATAGCATCAGGATCAGTCAAGGACTTCACCAAGTTCATTTAAAAATTCACAGGGAAAAAATAAATGTGCCAAAGAACAGCCCAGACCAAGTTTATTAATGGATTTTGCTCACTGCTTGTCTAAGAATAAATGGACATTTTAAATTTTAAAACATATTTCATCATTCTAGGCATGTATAATTTATTTATAAAATGTAAAATCTGGGAAATATTTAATTTTTCTTCTAACTGTCCTTTGTGCTGCTTAAGATTTTCGATAACTAATATCATAAGCAAATGACACATATTCAGGCACATGTATAATACATACTTTCAATGTACATTAGCTGATTATATAAAAATACTATATAAATTGATTATACATACATAGATTTTTATATATTGTATATAGAAATCAATATGTAATCACATATTGAGTTTTACACCAGTACTATTTTTACACCAATACTGACATTAGGCAAGAATGATATATGTATATGAAAGCTTTGTGATAGTGTAAAAATAGGTAAGCAATTTGCAGATTTTACTTTACAGTTTAAGAAAGCATTTATTTATGACCATAACTTTCATATTTTCAAATATTAGTTAAGAAAGTGGCTTAAATTTAAAAAGTGGCTCCAAAGTCTCACTTTCAAAAGTAGAGTCTGGTCAGAAGGGGCAGATCATTCAGCGAGAGCCTGGGGCCCGTGCAGTCTCACCCAGCCACCTTCTCTCTGCCTCCTTCCCCCACCAGGGTCTTCTGTCTGGCCAGTTGTCCTTCTGACTGACTGCCAGGCGACGATTGACTGAATCCACAGAAAATATGAACCCAAATAAATCTCTCTTCAGGTTGTGAGTGTGGTGTATTTTCTTCCAGCGTTGGCAAAGTGACTATCAGTATCTCCTGAATGTCCCCAAATAGGCTCAATTATACTTGTTGTTATATATCTTATAGATAAATTCTAACTGAACAGGAGCTTTGCTTCTCTATCTACCATGTTCTTACTCTCACTAACTTTATTTTCAATGATTTAAATTCTGATACTGGCATGAGATCAATTAACTTCTGGTAACACTGTAGCACAAACATCCTTTAGATATCAGAACACAGTGCCTTATTTCTTTCCAAATGTGTACACAGGTTTGCACCTATTCTAATAATAAGCTCACATATCAATACAATATCAAATCACATAAGAAATATGGACTAGAAGTTAGAATTGGTTAAATTCCTCCTAACAATTCCAACAAAACCACCAGGATGAACCTGCTATGTGATCCTGTCTCTGGTTCCAAATGGCCCTTTTTCCCTTAGAGTTTGAACTATTTATCATTGCATATTGAGGCTGCTTGGTCATAGTTTTATTACTGGTTCAAAAATAATTTTTCTACTCTCTAAAAAGTGCATAGTGATAATATTCAATCGTATATAATGATGTTTCTCAGGGATATTTCATCACAGACTGTGAAACTCCAATTAAAAAAGACTGAAAGCAGAAGTAATATGGGCTAGCGAAGCTCACCCTCTGTAGACTATGTCTAATAACTGCTATCATCTAAAACAAATAAACTAGACACCAGGAAAAAAATAGATAAGATGGTAAATTTATTTTCTAACATGTTGTTAAAACTTTGAATATTTAACTTTCATTAAAACTGCATTTACTGGCTGGATGTAGTGGTAAGTGCCTGCAATCCCAGCACTCAGGAAGCTGAGACAAGAGGAGCATCGTGAGTTCAAGGCCAGCCTGGTCTACGTAGTGAGTTCAAGGCCACCTTGGACTACATGGTGAGATCCTATCTCAAAACAAACAAAAAAATCTTTTAAACTGCATTACTTTCCTAGAAATTATGTGTTTTTCGTTGTGATCTCCAACTAATTTACTCAATAGCTTTCTTTGCTCTCTAGAACCAAGAATATGAAGAAACTAGACTGAGTGTACCTGATGAAAAAGATGACTAAATTTAAACATTATTCAACCAATAAGTAGTTTCTCAATGCTCTTTGACAGTATAGCAGTTATAAGCCCGTAACAATGCTGTTATAAACAACCATTAATATTTGGGATATAACTAAAAATATTCCTCCATGAAATTAAATATTTGAAGAGATACATTAATTTGATTGGAGAAATCCTTTCACAGTGTAGTCATATACTGAAACATGAAGTTGCACCTATTAAATGTTTAAAATGCTCACTTGTCAGTGATTCAAGTACTTCATTTATACCACAAGAATTCTTTTTGTATCTCAGAAATAATAAGTATATTTAATTAAGTATCATGTTTTCTTTTGCTAAACCTGGTAACCCTGTTACTCCTTCTACTGATACTGCTACTGTCCAATAGTTATTGCCACTTTAGCATGCTCTATATACCTTTTTAAGTATTATGTATATACTAATACATCTTCACTAAAGGCTTTTTATGTGCATATTATCATTACTTCCACTTTGCTACTGAGAAAGCTAAGGCAAACACGAGTTACTTTTGAAAGTCCCAAACAATGAGTAAATGATGTATTTGTCTTTCACATCTATTTTTTAAACAAAGGAGCCCATATTATTATAACTATGACTTGTTACTTATAATTTTTTTCACTACTTCAATGTTAAAGTACAGAAGTCATATAACTGAAGGTCCTTGGTTTAAGTATGACTGAATTCAGCACTAACAAAAACTTTCTGTGGGCAAGGGGATTTGTGCTGACTGTCAATAAAGAAAAGAGAGTTTGATACAAGAATGAAAAATTCTCTGTTAGCTGCGGTGATTAATAAGACAAAGATAGTTGTCTTATTTCTAAAACAGAAAAATCTATTTTTCAAAAACTTAGTCTATTTTGTTGTTACTGTTGTTTGTTTGTTTTCTTTAAAGCCTGGGGGAAATGTTTTAAGCACATATTCATTTTTTGGCCTTTACAAACTTACAAGTCAAAACTAATACATTTCCTTAATTATAGCCAATTAACTTTTGAAATGAAGAGTATTGCCAGCCAGCTCATTTCAAGGAAGAACAGTGCTAAACTGACACCCAGATTTCCAAATAATTATGTTATGTATTTGTAAAATAACTTGCTGTTTCCCAGGTACTCCATATGAAGCCTGGTCACATCATTCTATGCAATGAGCTCTGTTGAGTTTCTGAATCCATTCCAATGAATATGAGCTCCCAGTGCGGTCATAAGTACCTGCAGGGTGAATGATACATTAGCCTGGACTGTAACTCTATTAACACATCATTATTACATGAAAATAAACAACATGTATGTCAAGTTCTGCCAACTAGTTTATGGAACATGTCTAAGTGTCCCTTAATTCTACTTTCAGAGTTCTTTTGTTTGAAACCCATTATGTTTTCTGGCTCTGTTTTTACCTGTATTTACTGTGGTCACAGCTGTTCCTTGTTGATCTTGTTTTGGCGTTTGATTCTGGATTCACTCCTGGTACATGGTCACACGTCTCCAGTTTTTCAGGAGGCTTAATTCCTGCTCTTTGGCAGTACTTCCTGCATTTTTTCAGATCTTACTACAGGTTCCCAGCAGGGTTACATTCTCCATCATTGGAAATCAGCTTACACCTATTCAGACAAGCCATTCCAGTCAATTACCCAGTTACGGACATGGAATCGACCCCTGGTTGGCCCCATGGGTTATAGCATATGCAAATCTTCCTCTAGTCAAAAATCCATATTTAGAGTTCTGATTTCACACCAGTACTGGATCTTTGCCCTAAGAACCATCTGTATTACTGAGACCTTAACATTCTCTCTAGTGCCTGGCAGATCTGTGAAAGGCAGTTAATATATTGCTATGTCTCTGATCAACAGAGCAGAACATCGGAACTAATTCTACAATATCGAATGCAATGAATTGGAATTATTGGATATGAACACAGGCTCAAGCTATTCTATAACATCCCCATATACCTAAAATGTGACCCCTCACTATCTGTTTTAACTAAATCCCCATTCTCCTATATATATCCTATGTAAAGTTTGCCTTCCGATCATTTCATTTTTGCTCAAACTTTATTTTCTATATAATCTGTCTTTTAATACATTTAAGGTACAAGAAACCCACAAGTGTTTCCTTTCAATTCTTCCACTTAGCCTTTTCTTGTCAGTGCCTTGTTATTTTTCTTTTTTCTTAGAGATTTTAAAATTTGACAGCAATTTTGAGTAGGAAAGCATTGGTTAAAATAGTAATTGTATTCAAAGTATGCATATGTTTAATCTTTTGAATTTTAAGGAGAATAAAAAATAAAAATTAACAACAACATAGACAAAAACAAAACATCCCAACAATAAAAGTGATACAGGGTTTCAAAACAAAATGATAGGAATTAACAGTAGTTAATATAGTATATATTGTTACCTTCAACAAAGTTGCTCAGAATGCAAGATTGATCAAACCATTCAAGAGAATAAAAAATAATACTGAAAAAATTTAGAAATGATACAGAGCTTCACTCAACAAGAGGATAGGCATTGCCTTACCTAATCCAGTGATTCCACTTCTAGGTACTTTCCCAGAAGAATTAAAAATATGATACAAGAACAATATATGTGCACTCATGTTTATAGCAGCACAATCTGTCAAAGCTAAATCTTCAATACAATGCAAATGCTTAACCTTTAAAAATAATAAAACTACTGCTTTTAAATAAAATGAAGTACTTTTTCACTCCAAGGCTTTTTAAAGGGTCAGAAAATATTCTTCCAATTTTATTTTTTTTTCTGTTTATAAGACTACTAATGGTGTCTATATCAGGTGAAAATAATCCAGTAACTTTCCTTCCTCAAATCTTTCTGCCTTATATGCTACAACATATACTATGTGACTAATATATTTAAAACTGTCTACTTTATACAGAGAGTTGCCATTTTAGGATTCAATTGCTTTAAATTGTATTTACTACTGTCCAAATAAGCATATACTTACCAACTCCAATCAGAAACATTGTGAAGTTTATCATATACAATCCTCAGAAAGAGACATTGTCTGAAATATTGAGAATGACCTCTTCTTTGTATGGAGGTCCTGAATCACATAAAGCAGATATTGCTGAAATCTGAGAGATGTGTAATTTCATTCCACTCCCTTTGCTATGAAATATAGAACCATTGGTGTCGTGAAATCGAAGAAGGATAAAAATGAAGGTCTTTACTGATAGAAGCATGTGCAGTTTATATTAGATTAAGAGGGATTGAAACAGTTCTGTAGCTTTTGAAGTACATGAAAAACTACAGTAGCACTGAAGATACTGGCAGGTCAGGGGTGTAAATGGAAATAACTACTTTAGGGACAGACTGTTCAAAACTCATATTGAGAACCTGTGTGTCGCATATTTCCAGAAAATCAATTTATTTTGTGTAACTTGGGAGAGCTATGGTTTATGAAATATAGTTATTGTTCAACTGTCAGCACAAAGCAAGATTTCAAAGTGAGTTCACCTGTGTTGCTTTGTGCCTTTAGGGAAAAAACACACTAGATATTTTACCTCACTATGCACTTTTCAGTTTGCTCTCTAAACGCCCCCACAGAATGTCTTAGTGAATGTATTACTTCCATATACAAATTAATCTAATTTGAGCACATATATGAACTTGTTCACATGACATAAGAGCCATAAGTTCACTTGTCAAGGTAAATGAAATATTTCAACCAACTATGATTAAAATCATGTGTTATGTGTCATTTACTAACAAGCTGAAGAAGGAGGCTTTGCTTACTGAAAATACTGACTTGCAGATACCTTGGGGTTGTGGCAAGTAAATGGCATGTTCCCTTAATAGTGTGGTATCCCCTCAATATAAATTATAAACTCTTTACAGACATACTGAAATATGTTTTCAATTATTCACATTAATTGAAGAAACTTGGACATTTCTTTGAATTGTGATATTGAAAAAAATTGGTGTTGGAATTACACATTTTTTCTATTAAGGATTAAACAAATATCTGTGTTACTAGATCAAGCCACCATTTGTTTTTTAAACCTTTTTCAATCTAGAAAAATGTTTTTCAAAAATTCCTCAAATCTGTTGAAAATGTTGCAACATATAAAGCTTCTTTCCAGAAATATTTTTATTATGCTAATAATAGACCAATATTTATATTCCACCTACTGCTGTCTCAACTTTTTTTGTTCCTCCAATAACATTAATAAAATGGACTCATTGGCATCTACATTCCTAGACGTTGTTTCTCTCAGGAGAAATAAACGACATAAATTTATCCTAATTTTTGCAATCTGAGGAAAGGAAACTATGAATTAGTGAATTAGAATCATGTTCTAGATGTACATGAACTTTCTATGGTTCAGTAAAAATATTACCTATATGTCGTTTTGGTGTATTTTTCCTATTACAAGAATTCATTTATTCTAAAAGAAGGAAAAAGCAGATTTTACGTGACAGAGGAGCTGGGAAATAACTTTGCAGAGTAACAAGATGCCCACCGTCATGTATTTAGAAGCCTGGAACCTTGTTCCAAAGCTAGTGATTGTTTGTCTCCTCTGTATAGTTTGTACAAAATGCTCCCGTTCCTATCTGGGCCTCACTCTACACAAGGAGTCCGATAGATTTAATGGTGACAAAGAGAGTAAACGACACCGAGGCTCCGAGGCTCAAGACTGAGAAAGGAGAGCACCTGAACTGAAACGAAAGCTTTGGTTAAAGAAAACAAATTTTGGATGCATCATGATTTTTTAATATTTTTCAGCTTAAATCTCTGGGAAGTTGCCCAAAAAACACTTTATTTCACACTGAATAAAGGATCTCACTTTGACTTTCACATATATGGAGAACATGATCAGCAAAATATCAACTGAAAATGAGAGGTCACATAATGTTTTGAAAAGATTGAAACTTGAAAAACTATAAATGTCCTTTGTGCAGTGTCAAAAATGTTGAGACTACACTTTCGCAGTTAGCTCATGAACAGTAATTTTTTTATTTGTTTTGTTTCATGGCTATGGGAATCAAACTCAGGACTGAACAGTGAATGTTGTAGTGGGATGGACCTCTATCTCTGACATTCTATGGGTGGCAAAAATTGACTAAATGGAGGGCTTGGTAGAGAGCAGTCACTTCACATAATTTCACAAAGTGTAAAGAGAGTGTTATTACCTCAAAACAGGAGATCTATTCCTCTTCTAAGATATGTACCCTGTCTTCTGAAATTGTATCACTTACACAACTCAGATTTATATTAATTTTTTTATTTGCAACGTTGAGTTTTTAAAATATGACACATACTTGCAACAAAGTAGCATTGTACCAAGCAATTTCCACTGTAATTAATATGTCCACGTTACCTTGTTTTCCTATTTGTTCATCATAGGAATTAAAAATTATATTTTAAGTGCATTTAATAATTTAAACAACTTTACTTTTAATTATACTTAATGTTTATGTTTTCTTTTACATTATTGAACATCATGTGAGCTCTAACATATTGAATATACTTTTGGGCCATCTTTTCTTCATGTTTTGCAAACTGCCTGTTCAATTTAGTGGAGGAAGCACTCTATTTCACAGGTATGTGTATTAGCAGTCAACAGGAGAACCTCCATTGCCAATTACTGGCCACAAACTGTTGGAAGAACTTGTAATTTCTTCACTGTGAATGACAGAGGAAAGCCAAAAGCTTGACCATGGAAGAGAGCTTCTTGAAGGTTCACAAAAGACACTGGCAGGAAGTGATGTCAGAAAGTCTCTGGTAAGATAATCAAATGTGTTCTTCACAAATTTGCATACATTTTCTTATAATATTTAAGAAGCCTCCTGGCTTCCTGCAAACCTGCCAATACATGTTGTTCTGAAAATTAACATCATTAGTGTGTTATGTTATTTTTAAATCTTTTTTCTCTATGTAAAGTATAATTTATACATATTGAAATGCCCAGAATATGAACAACATAAAACTAATACATTTAAATAAAGCTACACCTGTACAACCTTTACTCTAATCAGGAGATAGAATGTTTCAATCACTCCACAAATTTCTTTTATGTCTTCTTTAATTCCTATTCCTCCAAGATATTTATTTTTCTAATTTCTATTGATGTAGAATAATTATTTCTATTGTAAACTTCATATGTACGAAATTCATAACTATAATATCATAACTATATCATAACAATAACCTACAACCTGTGGGCCAACTTAAATTTTCTATCAAATAAAACATATTTTTCTAATTGGTAGATTTTGAGGCTAGGACATTTTTTTAGTTACCATCAATAAAGCCACTAGCAATATTTTTCTAGACTTTCAATTTCTTTATGAAGGATATCAGAAAGACAAGAAAGAAAACTAAGGGATGCTTTACAAATACCATTAGTGGTACCTACACTGGACAGAACTTTGTCTCATTGTTATGGTTGATACATTGTGTTAACTTGGGGAGTCTGGAGGTTTGGCTAAGTGACTCCGCAGTTTGTATCTTGGGATCTAAGTGACTCCGCAGTTTTCATCTTCCCCTTCTGGGATGTCCCCTTTTGTGTTAATTTGAGAAGTTTAGAAGGTTAACTATGTGACTCAGAAGGAGCCAGGGTGCTTACTTTGTACTCATCCTGAGCCTGTGGAAGAGGAGGGCATGGAGACTGTGTGAGAGCTACACGCCCTCTGGGTGGGGGTAGGCTGTTTACAATGTAAGGGAAGGAGAGAGGCTGCCTGCCCCGATTCCTCCCTTTTGCTCTGGTTGTTTTTGCTGTGCTCTGCTGCCATGAATGTTTGCCCTCTGCCATGTGCCACTCTGCCTCAGAACCAGCCAGGTATGGACTGAAACCTCCACAAACTGTAAGCTAAATAAACCTTTCCTTCCTTCATTTTTGGCATTGGGTATTTTGTCTCAGCAACAAGAGACACACAAGTATATCACTACATAGACAACTTCTGATAATGAAACCCATGTTAGCAAAGTTGAGTCTTTATGGAAAGGAGGAGAGCAAGTGACATGAGACAGAATCTCCCAGAATGAGCTGCTCGGGTCACAGAAATGAATTGAATACAGCTCTTCCTTTGAAGAAATTTTAAAAAAGAGAAGCTGCAAAGAGGGAAAGACATAATGAATTTTAAAACCATTTCTCTGTTAGCAAAGTTACACAATAATTATGAGCTGACAATTTATAGCTCATGCAGATATAACTCCTGACATAAACTATGCAATCTACACAAACCCAGTTTTAAAAACTGGGAGGAAGCACAGTTACCTTTGTCAGTGAGAATCTAAATACTTAGTATTCCCAAACTTCAAGTTCCCAAACCACATTTGTTTGAACAAGATCCGCAAATATAACTATAAGTAAAATGAACAAAGAGAGAGACAAAAGCCCAAAAATGGTGAAAAATATATCTTGCTTTCACAATTGTAACTAACAATAAAGCTATCTTCCAATAAAACAGAAGAAAAAAGTAAGCGAAGAAGACAAGAGTTTACAAAAATTTAAGTTTTAAGATGAAATGTCATTCAAGTTAAACAGGCAAGAAAGATTATTTTTAGATGACTGAAATAGAGAGAAGAGACCAGATCTCTTTCTGGCACCTGAAACAAAGGTTTAGAGATATTTTAAGAACCGGAGTGAAGGAGTCATGCACAGTCCTGTGCTTCTGAATTGGACTTACTTAAAGGAAAACTATCTATGAAGAGTTAGAGCAGAAGTTAATTTTATAAAGAGATTCATTTACAAATCATTACACAGAAATGAGTCTTTTACATGCTTAACAATACTAGCTAATGGGGTCTCTATCTTGTCTTGACTGCATTCTAAGCGACGATTTGCGAGTCTTTCAGAAAATCATTCCTGGGTTAAAAAACTGAGAAGAGGCTTTTAAAGAGTTTACCACTTTAAGTGCAGGAAGAAATTTGCAATTATAAGCTTTCTTACAATCTCTGAAAAAATGGCACAATAGATATGGGGAAAACCTGGCTTGGAATTATGCAGCCGAAGAAAATCTTCAATATCTAGTTCAAAGTACACAACAAAATTGAACTGCATTATTAGCACTCAATGAGTTCCAGAAATGGAAAAAAAAAATTATATGCTAGTTGATGACAGAGTAATAGAGCACACAGGTGTGTAAAACAAGCACTTTGTAGCATAGAAGAACATTTGGAGGTGGAGGTACGGAAAGTTAAGGTCACCTAAAAATTGTGAAACTGAAAACTCACCTAACAGTCCAAAAGTTTGTACCAATCATTAGAGGAAAGCGTGTTTCGAACTTCAGGATAGCTCTGAGGAAATACATCTGATTTAAACAAAGATTAATAAGGAGATACAAATGTGAAAAAAGTTTAGAAATGCCAACAATTAGTTGAAAAATGACAACTTATATACCGATAGAAACCAAGGAAGGTGAGAAAATTTCTGAGGGAAAAAAAACTACTGTTATTTTCTAAAATAGAGAAAAGTAATGAGCCTATAGATTGAAAACCACTACTAATGCAACACATAGTGAGGAAAAAATATCACACCTAAACATACAGCATGAGTGCAGAATATCCCACTTTGAGAAAAACTTTGTAAAGCTAATAGAGCAAAGGCACATGGTTTGCAGTGAGAGGACAATTGCATCAATTGCATCACATCTTTCTTCTAATAGCAGCAATGCAAAACAAAATACAACAAACAATCTGAATGCAGGGAGAACATTTAAACTAAAGTACTATTTAAACATCTGGCATATACTAACTTTTGCCTTTACAGGAAGAATTTTCTAGTTGTCTATTTCAGATATCTAACGATATCCTCTGATTGGTTCTTTATTTACTGGAACATTTGGAAAACAGTCCTACAATGTCAGCTGATGGATGCAAAATTATCTAAGATAATCTAACTATCATTTTGTCAGGTGATTGCAGTAGCGATGAGCCTACGACATTCTGAGGCATTGAAGAACTATTCTTCATGCTTAGAATGCGGCCTTCATTCTTGTTTGCTACTAGATGCTGTGTGGTAGGCAGACATTCCTTGAAACACCTTCAGTTATTTTGACTGTAAAGGAAGAAAAATATTAAAATAGTTTCAGGAAGATATGGCCTAAAGATGGAACAGTGCTGTGCTTCTGTTACTGTCACTCACTGTGTTATGTAACGTTAGAAACGCATTGGCAAGGAGCTTTCTATAATTTATGGTAATAAATGTTGTATTTGTTAAAGACATCTTGTTTTTAGTATTCGGTATCTCTAAATAGTCCTGAATAATACCAGGAAGGAGAATTTAGACATATAGAACACAACTGTGATTGCTAATACTGTCAACATTTAAAAAAATGAACCCAAAACACCAGTGACTCCATGTATGAAAGAAAGATGAGCTAAAATATGCACAGGCAAAGTATCTGGAATAATGTACAGTTTGTTAAATCATTATTATCTCTAATTGCAGTGAAATTTAAATCTGGCAGTTTGCTTTGTTAGCATTTCATGGCAAATATATAGGATTTTTAGATTAAAATATTTTAATGTTTTTTAAAAATAAATATCCTTGTTATTAAACATTTCATGAGTTGATTTTTAATGATTCATTAAATTATTATGTCAAGTCACAGTGGTATAAATTTCTGCACTTATTATTATCTCAACATTCACACCAGTCACGTAAATCATGACTTCAATTTTGTGATTTAAAAACTGTTGTATAAGTTGTCTTCAAAAATTTTCATCATGGTGTTATTTCATGATTTCTGTTTCTTGAGATGATAAAAAACAAAAATTTTACTCATCGGAAGTATCTCAGAAACTTGGGAGAAATTTTAAAGACAGCATTGCATTTTTCAAACTAAATATAAAAATAATCTTTTACTAGGTGCTACCAGTACTCCCACAAAACAGTTTTCTTCCCAAAGTTATTGTTGTTCCTTTGGAAGCATTCCGTTTACTTACAATTTTAAACATTTCCTTCAAAATATCACCCCACCCCTCACAAGTTGATAGAATTTCAGTATTCATTTACATGAACTTTTTCAATAAGAATACACATTTGAAATTCTCTGCTTCTGTTTTATTCTCTTCATATAGCATGGAGAAGCTTTCTGAAAGATGGGTTTGAGTGCAGGGAGCTGCACTTTAATTCATTTAAAAGGAACTGAAATTTTAGATGCTGTCAGTTACAATCAAGGTCCCATTAGAAGGACAAGGAGTCCTGGGGTGTTGGCTGTGAGAACCGTACAAGTTTGATACAGAAAGGAGGACACAGGAACAGACCTTCACTGGGCTCATCTTGGATCAAAACCGGCACACTCCTCTACAGCTGAGCCCACACAGACTATGTTAATGCAGACATGGGGGACTATAATCAGATGCAGAAGATGGAAACAAATATGCTTGAAAAGTGTGAATTTATTTAAAACGACAGACAGCTCAAGAAGTTACACTTTTTAGAAAAGTGCATATTTTTAAAAATCATTTTGAAGACAAACCAATTACCATATGCTGTGAGGTTTAGAATTCGTCTTAAAATGAAAATGTGCTAAAAACTGTCAATTACTTTTTTTTTTTAAACTGGGAATGTTCTCCATTTTTTCTTTTAGATTCTATCAATTAATCTTTGGATTTTCTTTTTTAATTTTGTCAACTAAAATAGTGTACACAGGCAGCCTGAGATGGAGAAATTAAACATCACCTTCGCATGCGCAGTGTTTCAGGTTAGAGTGCTGTGACTTAATGCTTTTAAAGAGGAGACATTACTTAAAATCTTAAAAACCCATTTCCGTACCCTCCTTTCCAAGAATGGGAAAAAATGAGAAATTGAGATAAGTCACACGCAAGTACAAAGACCCAGTGGTGAAAGCGATCGTTATGTATATTTAACATCAACCAATAAACTTTAACAATAAAAAAAGAAACTAGCTCAGATCACAGCAGTGCTAAGCAAGGAACTCATACCTTGCTAATTTCTCTTCCCTTTCTCCTTCCCTATCAAGGTTTCAAAAACCCAAGTCCTTTTTATTTTTTTTAAGTTTTGATTTTTATTTATTTGTTTATTCATTTTAGAGACAGATTCTCACTGTGCAGTTCAGGCTGGCCTCAGACTTGCTTATGTAGCCCAGGCTGACCTTGAACTCACAGCATTCATGCTGCCTCAGCCTCCTAGTGCTGGGATTACAGGAGTGTGTCCCCATGCTGACTCCAAGCCTTTTGATAATTAGTCTATGATCACATTACATAATGATTATACTCCTTATAGGTGCCAGCTCATGCACATGACACACTTTAATTCCTTTTCTTTTTAGTTCCTTTTCCCTCCTCTGCTGCTCTCCTCCCCTCCCTCCATCTCTTAATGCCCTTTACATTGAAACCCAATCTATTTCCCAACTTCCTATTTTCTATTTGTTCTTCATTTATAATTTGGGTTTTTCACGTAAAAGAAATCACACACTATTTTAAAAGAAATAACAACAAAAACCCGTTAAAACTATATCAGGTATTTTTAATAAAGGTAAAATCATGTGTTTGCTCCTCAGTGCTGCTGTACAGAACACCACACACTTAATGGCTCAACACAAGTTCTCTGGCATAGATATCCATGCAGAACTGTGAAATAGATTTTACAATGCTGATGTCAAGGTGTGCTCAGTTCGGGACCCTCACTGGTAAAGTGTTTTTTCTCCTTTTCTAGATGTTGGTGCATCCCTTGGCTTGTGGCCCCATTTTCTCAGACCTCTGTTTCCCAATTCACTCCACCATATTCCAATCTCTAACTCATATCTTTCTATCCTCTTATATATGCCCTTGCAGTTAGATTAAATCTACACTGATAATTTAGAAAAGCTCCCCAGCTCCTGACTTTTCTCACTAATTCACATCAGCCATATCATTTTTACTATGTAAACAGATATTCACACCACTCTGTGAAAACATTTTTCCTAAAAGTTAATAATTTCAATAATAGGAAAAGATCTTTTCACTCATCATTTAATTTCTACTTTCCAACTTGCTATCTGTCTACAGCCATATTTGTATTCAAAGTATGTATTTTTGGCCCAAATAATAGTTGATTTTTTTTTTAGTTTTTCAGTAGTTGATAGTGTGTAATATGATAAAAAATTATGAGTACAGTATGTTAGAAAAGAAAATAGAAAATTTGATTTTATGCACATTTGATACAATGTGTGACATGCTCAAATATACTTTTGCACATGTATGAAATAGGAAGATTGTATGAAGCTATGAATTCCCATTATCCTTTAGGTTTCCATACAAGATGTTGTGAAATCTAACATGCATGTACCCATGCTGTACCCTGCAGTTATGACTGATTATGTGTAACAGTTCTATTAAATGAAGAGTATCTTACTTATAGCATTTTTGGGCATGCATTTTACAAATTTTTGAGACAAAAAAGAAGAAGAAGACCTTGCAGGGGATCTAGCCATATTTGTGTGACATTTACAAAGGCACCTGGAATGGCTAAGAATTTTAATGTGAGAATTATGAACAAAATCCTGAAAAAAGATTGGACTCACTCAAGGCACTAAGCCTAGGAAAGCACTTAGAAGGCAGGGAATCCGTTCAAAAACTATAGCCCAGGAATCCAGCTGGGAACCTGAATCCTGCAATAATGTTCTACATGAGTCCAGTGGAATACCTAGCGCCCGTAGCAATGCCTCCCATGAATCCAAATGGAGGGCCAGAGCCCATAACAATATCTCATGCAGACCTGTTTCATGAACCTGTGCTAGGAAGGCCCAAAGTTCAGTGGTGGAATCTATGGATTCCATGCCAGCAGGATGAATGATCTGTGCTAGCAGGCTGAGGGATCTGCACTGGAGCTAGGAAGCAACGCTCAGAAGAACCAGAGCTCCCCCAAAAGGTACCACAGCCATCCTCAGCAACAGTGAGGTCCTGAGCTCCTCTGATGATCAAGATGGTCAAGCTCCCATCAAGAAAGCCAAAACAGCAAGCTTTTGCACGAGACTGACAATGTACCACCTTCCCCTCCAGAGCTAGGAAGTGATACTCAAAGTGAGGAGCAGAGCTCCCCGAAAGTGAACAGAAGCTACTCTCAGTGCCATCAAAGTCCTGAGCTCTTTGAAGGATGAGAACAGCCAAGTTCATCAGGAAAGCCAGCATGACAGCTCTTCGTCCAGAAAAGCCAACAGCTCCTTACAGCTTGCAACAGCTCTCAACAGCCTCTCTCAGCTCCCAACAGCCTCTTTAGTTTCCAAAAGGCTTTCTTCTTGTTCTCCTGGTCTGCCTTTTATGCTGTTGGCAACAATCCCCAGGTGGGCCTCCCACACCCAGCACCACAATTACTCACTTCAACTGGGGGTTACAAGTTGACCACCAGTTGCCAATCCACTACATGTGGAGTGTTTATAATGCTGCATTAAATATCTTATTATTGCTATGTGTGAAGGTGTATGTATACAAGTGCTTAATCCAGCTTTACTACTATAAAGAGACTTATAGATAAATCCATTTAGAAATAGATCATACCTTTGGTCCAATAAAATAATTTCCGTTCTTAATACACTTACATTCTTGGAATTTCTCAATCTTTTGCTTTTGAAAATTTTTAATATGTAACTCTATTGACATTTGCAATTAAGTATGCCATAAAATTCATTATTTCATGTATCCTGTTGCTTTTCAGAGTTAAAATAACTGTACTACATAGGGGCTCCATCTCTGAAATTATATCAATGAAATATAAAATGCATTGTCTAAAATTGCCGGCATCCCCATCTCATCTAGATTTCCTTAAGTGCACATAGAAAATATTGGTTAGCAGGTCATTTTCCTTTCTACTTTATTAATAAGTAAATGATGAAAACTATGAAATTTATACTTCAAGAGTCATGCTATAATTCATGATTGATCTAAACTAATTTTGATTGTACCTGAATAAGTCTGTTGAATTATAAGTAATGCTGGATTTCTTCAAGGTCTGTTATGAAGAAATTTGTATTTGATAAAGGAAAAGTGTTATAATATAACCTGTAGTTTGATGACATAAGCTTTCTGGGAATATACCTAGCAAGGAGAGAAATGGAATTTCTAATTTCAATTCTTTGCCATCATACTACATGACACACGCACACCAGTGTCTACAGCAGCACAATTTGTAATAGCTTCAACCTATAATCAGCATGTATGTCCACCGACAGACTGAATGCAGAAAATGTGGACAAAGAAAATGACTGCTATAAAAAGGACAAATTGGAGACATTTGCAGGAAAAATCAAACACCTGGGAAACATAGTGTCAAGTGAAATAAAGCAGACACACGAGCTTGGTTTCTGTATGGTATCTCTCCTCTGAGTAGGGAAAGTATAAGGAAAGGAAATGGAGAGGGTTCTAGAAAGGGAGAAGCAGATGGGTCTCTTGGAGTAGCGGACTGATCACAAGGATGAGGGGTGAGGAGGAGGGAAAGGGGAATGAGAAGAAAGGTATTCCGCACACAGGAACCTAATAACCTCCATCAATATGAACATTATATGCCATTGCATGAGCGAGGACAAATAATATCCAAAGGAATGAAAAATAGGATAAGGGACCTGGAGGAGGAGGGACGAGGAAGAACCGGAAGGAGGGAGGGCAGGAGTTTTTTAAAAAGAAACAAGCGTGCTGTCAGATGTAAGTCTTCCTGAAGATGACTGTAAGCTACATGAACTGCAAGTATGTACAAAAGAACGAATAACTGAAAATAAACTAAACAAATTAAAGATAAAAAATTTCCAAGTTGTAATAAAAGAATTTCTCCTCTTCCTTTCTCTGCTTGGGGATGTACAGCAGGAATGTAAACACTGGGCTGACGGCAGCTCTCTCAGAATCATGAAAAGAAAACTTTAGTAATGAGATTAATTTCTCAAAAACACCTACCTCTTTAAAAAGCAACCACAGACGTGTTGACTACTAAATATTCGTTAGGCAATCACATGCCACAAATGACACTTCCTCAAGCGGGAGATATATTGTCTGTAGTTTAAATTGCCTGCATTTCTAGTCTCTGTTATTGCAACCAGAAATAATGCTTACTCGTTCAAAATGTATTTATGCATTTATTTGATTGTCTGCAATTTTTTCTTCCTTTGACATAATAAACGATTTCTTTTTCCTGACAAATGAGAAAAATATACTTTTATTTATATTTTTTCTGTCACAAGATTTCTATCAACATAAATGCTGAGTAATAGATTAGTGATTTCTTTTCTCTTTAATAATATAAAAAGAGATCATTTGGGGGAGTTTGGGAGTCTTCTATGTAGAGCATCATGTCATCTGTAAATAAGGATAATTTAATTTCTTCCCTTCCTATACTTATTGCTTTCATTTCTCTCTTTTGTCTATTTGCTCTGGCTAATGTTGCCAGAACTATGTTGAAAAGGACTGGGGACAGTGGACATCCTTGTTTTGTAGCTGATTTTAGAGTGAAAGTTTTCAGCATTTATCCGTTTAGTATGATGTTAGCCCTTAGTTTGTTGTAGATGGTTTTGATCAGATTGATGTGAAGACCATCTATTCCAATTTTCAGTGGGATTTTTATCATGAATGTTAATCTGTTGATATAGTATATTACATTTATTAATTTTCATATGCTCAACCATCCCTGCATTCCTGGGATAAATCCGATCTGGTCATGGTGTATAGTCTTTTTGATGATTTGTTGAATTCTGTTTGCTAGTAACTTATTGAGAATTTTTGAATTTGTATTCATTAGGGAGATTTGCATGTAGATCTGTTTCTTAGTTGTAACTTCCTGTGATCTTAGTGTCAGGATAATACTTGTCTCCAGGAAAGAGCTAGGGAATGTTGGTCCCCTTTCAGTTCCATTAAATAGTTTGAACAGTACTGGCATTAGGTCTCAAAATTTCTTGTAGAATTCAGCAGTGAATCCATCAGTACCTGAGCTTTCCTTTGTTGGTAAGTTTTAATTACCTTTTCCATCTCTTTAACTGATACTGGATTATTCAGAATTTTTATATCTTCTTGATTCAGCTTGGGTAATTCATATGTATCTAGAAATCTTTCCATTTTTTCTGTCTTTCATCCTATGAGAGTAAAGATTTTCAAAGTATTTATTGATGATATTCTGAATTTTTGCAGGGTTTGTGGTAATATCAACCTTATCATTCCTTACTGCATGAAATTGAATCTTTTCTTTCTTTTTTTAAATAAGGTTGGTTCAGAGTTTACTAGCATTAACAACCAAATTCAGTTGTGTGCCCGGATACAAAGTTAATACTCAAAATCAATAGCATTCTTACACACAAAAAATTTATTGAGAGAGAAACTAGGGAAAGCATACCCTTCACAATAGCATCCAAGAAATGTAATACTTAGGAATCAGTCTAACAAAGTTAAAGATTTATATAGTGAAAATTACAAAATGCTAAAACAGGAAATTGAAGAGGACAACAGAAAATGGAAAGATATATCTTGTTCATGGATAGGAAAAACTAACATAGTGAAAATGGTCGTACTTCCAAAATTGTTATACAGATTTAATGCTATCCCAATCTAAATAATATTATCAAAGATTAATTGCCTTTATAAATGTATGTCCATTTCTGGGTAAACGCTCTTTAATAAATTTCTGCAATTTGCTTAATTTTTAGAAAATTGTGATATTTTGGGTTTGTTTCCTTTATAAATTTATTAGGGGGTGGTAATATATTTTATAAGAAATATTTATTGAATTTAGGCTATACATAATTAAATTCCATACAGGTATTTTAAAATTTTACTTATTAATGTTATTCGAAGTTCATAGTGAACTTATGTATGGCTGAATTCTATGTAAAAAATATAGTCAAAATAAATACCATTAATATTACTGTTTAGGGCCTGGGGATATAGCTCAGTGGAATAAGTGCCTGCCTAGCAAGCACAGGGTCCTGAGTTTGATCCCCAGTACCGCAAATAAAATAAAATAAAATAAAATAAAAAATATTACTGTTTAGCACACAATTTCTAGGTAACATATTAACTGTACAAAATTTATCTTTGGACACAAAGTTCTAAAACAATTTATAAGTATGGAGAATTTTATAAATAGTTATCCATATGTTTAGAAATTCTGAGTTAATAATAAAACAATACATTCTATTATCACAAAAATAACTGAGGCAGATGGAATGATTTATAAACACTAACTTTAAAATGAATTTTTAGAATAAGCACTGTTCTCTTAGTATATCTCTTCAAATTCTTAACTCATTGGTGTATATGTGTTTATAAAAGCAAACAACAAAATGTAACATTCATTCTGTCCATCACAAATTTGTAATGATCAGTTTGTACAGGAAAAAGAAACATAGTGATGCTGATTATGTCTCAAAAACAAACCAATGAAAACAAGTTTTTAAGGGTCCATAAAACCAATTGTATTGTGAGATATAACATAATAATTATAAATTATTTATTGGGTATATTATCTATGAGGGATATAAATGGGCTATAAAGTATATAAATGTATTTCCCTCTGAGTAGTTTTATATATGCTTCATTGTACCTATCAAGATAGGATATAAAGGTTTCTTTTTCCATTTAGTTTCTGTGATCTACCCTTTAGGACTGTGCTTATTATAGAGGATCTGATGTAATTGTCAAAGGTCAAGGTGCCTACTGGTGATACACGCATGGAGGCTCAGTGGTAGCTTCTGCATAGGATGAAATTAGGAAGATGGATATAAGATGAAGCTGAATATTCATGTTTGAGCTGGAATCCATAATGATGGGTTGAAACTATGCTACTGAATGTGGCCTCTGGACTTCCAGATGTAAGTGTTCTACAGACCCTAGAACCTTCATAATGGATCTTAATAGATATATACATATGTTATGGTTGATATATTGTGTCAACTTGGGGAGTCTAGAGGTTAGGCTGAGTAACTCAGCAGAAAGCCAGGGTGCTTACTTTGTACACATCCTGAGGCTGTGGAAGAGGAGGGCATGGAGACTGTGTGAGAGCTACATGCCCCCTGGGTGAGGGTAGGCTGTTTACAATGTAAGGGAGAAAAAAGAGGCTGCTTGCAGCCGTTCCTCCCTTTTGCGGTTTGCTTTTGCTGTATGCTGCTGCCATGAACATTAGCCCTCTGCCATGTGCCACTCTGCCTTAGAACCAGTCAAGTATGGACTGAAACCTGCACAAACCATAATCTAAATAAACCTTTCCTTCCTTCATTTTGGGTGTTGGGTATTTTGTCTCAGCAAGGAGAAAAAAGTAACCAAGACAATATATATCTTAAAAGATATATAATTTCCAAATGAGAAAGTTAACAAGTCATTCGCCACTTAACATCACACAAGTATCTTGATAACTAAAAGCACTGTACCTTTTTTCCTGGAAATATTTAGAATTCCTCATTTTTTAAAATTTTATTTTAAAGGGAAAAGAATGGAAATAAATGACAAAAACAAAGACAAAATCAAAACAACCAGAAAATAATACAACTGATACAACATTTCAAAACCAGATGACAGGAAATCAACAATGTTTGTTGTATTACATAGTGTTATCTTCAAAGTAGTTGCTCAGATTAGACTAATGCTTTGATTTGATATATAATTTAAATACTGAGGTATAAATTGTTTAGAATTAATGCGCCTCAGGATAGGTGACACAGGAATGAAAAAGTAAAGGGCTTACCTCAAAACTAAACTCATGCAATGACACAAATGTGAATAAAAATGAAGTGCATTATTATTATCCTTGTTGCCATCACTCTCATACTGCACAGTGAAGACTGACTGCAGGAGTTCTCAAATACTAGCAAGCACTACAAAACCCTGAGAAACATTCCCTGCCATTTTATTGCTAATTTGGAGACAGTATCTTATTGGTTTCTCAAGGCTGGATTTGGATCTTCAATCATCCTGCCTCACTCTCCTGAGTAGTTTGGTTTACACATGTGCAGTTCTACCCTCTGCTGAAATAACATATGTTACAGTTTCCATTGATACAATGGGTCACATGATGATAATTCATATATTATGACAATAATTCATACAGTGAAACATTAAGAAAGAGTTATTTAGCAATTATTTGAATGCAAGTTTGAACAATAATATGATTTGAAACTATCAATAAATTTCTGCCAGGATAAAAATTGTACTCCCAATCATGCATGGCAACACAAACCTGTAATCCCAGCACTGCAGAGGCTGAGAAAGGAGGATCACTATGAATTTGACACCAGCCTAGGCTACAAAGTGAGTTGAAGGTCAGCCTGAACTGCATAGGGAAACAATGTTTAAAAAAAATAGTTGCATTCAGGTTTAAAAAAATTGTTTTGTACGGGTATCTCTACTTTTAGTATTTCATTTTCACTTATCAATATTAAACAAAGATATTGATTTGTTTTTGAAGGACCAAATGGCAGAAATTATTTCTAAACTATGAAAGATTTCATAGACTATACCTCTTAGAAGCAAAGAATATTTCTATAGTCTCCATTTTTAATAAAACTCTGTAAAATAAATATTTGATTATTGTGGACTTACTTTTTTACATATTAAATATTTATTTCAATGATTTAAGCATTCTTTTGATGGAGAACTTTAAATCATCTAATGAACACCCGTTATAACATCTTTTTGCCATTTACATGGGTAGGTTAGGTAGTAACCGTAAATGCGGATAAAAACAAGTTATGGCAGAGATGGTCACAGAAATGGCCAGCAACTTAGATGAAATGCTATTTTTTTATTTCCAAATATCAGCTATATCATCTCTAGGAAAAAACAGTGATTATTTCTTGCTAACTTCTTCCTTTGGGACAATGTTTGCGATGTCATAACCAGGTCTGGGCTGTGTCAGGAAGACTACTGTAACTGGCTAAATAAAAATTTTTAAAAACATAACAAAGTAAGATTATTGGCCAAACAAAACTGTAAGTTAAAAGCTAAAAGTTTTGTTTCTATTTCAATATTAATATGCTTGTTTACATAATTATTTTCCAGACATAGAAATGGATCATCTCCAAAGACATTCATGACAAAGAAACAGCCAACATTGTACTAAGTGGGCAAAACCTGAAAGCTTTCACTTTAAATTCAGGAACAAGACAAGGATGTCCACTGTCACCACTCCTATTCAACATAGTTCCTGAAGCATTAGCCAGAGCAATTAGAAACGATAGAGAAATAAAAGGAATAAGGACAGGAAAGGAAGAAGTAAAACTATCACTATTTGCAGATGACATGATTCCTTACATGGAAGACCCCAAAAACTCCACAAGAAGACTCCTTCAATTAATAGACAAATTCAGCAGAGTAGCTGGATACAAAGTCAACACCCAAAAATCAATAGCACTCCTATACACAAACAACAAACAGTCTGAGAGAGAAATTAAGGAAACCAAACCTTTTACAATAGCATACAAGAAATTGAAATATTTAGGAATCAATCAACAAAGGATGTAAAAAATTTATTCAATGAAAACTACAGTACTCTGAAAAAAGAGATCAATGAGGATTTCAATAAATGGAAAAACATTTCCTGCTCATGGCTAGGAAGAGCCAACATGGTGAAAATGGCCATACTACCAAAATTGCTATACAGATTTAAGACAATTCCCATTAAACTACCATTAGCATACCTCATAGATCTAGAGAAAACATGCCTTAAATTCATCTGGAACCAGAAGAGACCCAGAATAGCAAAAGCACTCCTGGGCAAGGACAAGTCGGGTGGAATCATAATCCCTGATCTAAAATTATACTACAAAGCTACTGTAATAAAATCAACCTGGTACTGGCTAAAAAGCAGACCTGAGGATCAATGGAACAGACTGGAAGATGCAGCCATAACCACAAACACACTTAGCCGCCTAATATGTGACAAAGGTGCCAAACAAACTCATTGGAAAAAAGATAGCCTGTTTAATAAATGGTGCTGGAAAAATTGGTTTGCCACTTGTGAAAGACTGAAAATAGACCCAAGTCTATCACCTTGCAACAAACTCAAATCAAAGTGAATCACAGATCTCAATATTAAAACAGAAATTCTAAATCTGTTGGAAGAAAAAGTAGGTAAAAGTCTTGAAGACAGGAGTAGGCAGAGAGTTCATGAACAAAAATCGAACTGCAATGGAAACACTTCAAAGAATCTATAACTGGGACCTCATCTTACTGAAAAGTTTTTGCACATCTAAAGAAATCACCAGCAAAGAGAAAAGAAAACCCACAAATTGAGAAAAAATCCTAGCTGGCTCTCCTTTGGACAGAGGCCTTCTATCTAGAACATACAAAGAATTAAAAAAACATGAGCCTGTCCAAATTCAAAGACCCAATCCAGAAAGGGGCGTCTGAGATGAATAAACACTTCTCAGATAAAGATATACAAATGGCAAATAAATATATGAGAAAATGTTCTATACCTTTTGTCACTTGAGAAATGCAAATAAAATCAACAATGAGATTTCATCTCACCCCAGTAAGATTGACAAGCATTAAGAAATCATCCAATAACAAATGCTGGCGAGGCTGTGGAGAAATAGGAACTCTTCTGCACTGTTGGTGGGAATGCAAACTGGTGAAACCGCTGTGGAGATTGGTTTGGAGATTCCTTAGCAAACTTAGTTTAGAGGTCCCATTTAACCCAGCTATTCCTCTTCTGGGTATTTTCCCAGAAGATTTGAAAACATCATACTACAGCAATATATGCGCAACCACGTTTATAGCAGCACAATTTGTAATAGCTAAACTGTGGAAGCAACCCAAATGTCCATCCACAGAGGACTGGATTAAAAATGTGGCATTTTTATATAATGGAATATTACTCAGCTATGAAGGACAGATTTGGGACCTTTGTAGGCAAATGGTCACAACTGGACACCTTACTCATAAGTGAAATGAATCAGAGGTTTATGTGCAGGCAACTTATTGTATCACTGGTGTAGAAATCTGAATGTGGGAATGTGGATTGGGGGTGTGAACGGAATCTGCTCAAATGTAGGGAGCAGTTGGGATGAGGGGAGGGAGAGAAGGAAGAAAGGGACAAATATGTATCTATGTGTGTATATGCAGGATGGCTAATCTGGTGCCACTGTTGACCTATGTCGCTTTATGGTAAGGAACAGTTCATGATTGTTTGATCAAGACTGTATGTCTCTATGTGATTTTAGAAATATGTACTTCGAAGTTATCAATGTGTGGTGCAGCAACCATTGGTGATTCCCTGTTGTTTTGTCTATAATTCAATTTTGATTGTACTGTTCTTATGCTACTTTGTGTCTTTTTGTTAATGCTTTCCTTTGTTGTTGTTGTTGTTTGGTTATCGTTGATTTTATACTTAAAAAAAGTAATCAATGACGTCAATACTTGTAGGTGAGATTTTCTATAACTAAGCAATGCTAAAAATTAGAATGAATAGGTGAATAATGCAGAAATCACTTGCAATGGCATCAAAGCATTACATCCTGACAGCCACATCTTCTTGTAAATTATCCTAAATCACCATGTTTCTATCCTTATCATTGTATTTACACTGCGTTACTCTGTAAGAGATTATGAAACTGAAACACATGACTATTTCACTTCTGCAATATGACAAAAGCTCCAGGAAAACTCACACTTTGCCCTCTTATAAAATTTACATCTTGAGCAATATTTTGAGGTTGGCACATTTCTTTAAAAATATGCTTGCAGCAATCATTGCGTCTGAATATCTGTTTCAAATAAGAAAAGATACTATAAAGCAGATTTTACTTTTCACACTTTTGGCTACATATACATATGAATATCGTACTTCTTCCTAAAACGAAAATTCATCCTTTGCCAGTATCTTTAAAATTCTGTAATGTATTACTGCTCCATAGCATTAAAACTCATTACAGTATTAACTATTGCATTTAAAGTCATGAAAAATTTCATGCAGCCTTAAAGTTGGAATCTATTTCTATATGTCAACATGGATACGCACACAGTGCACTTCTAGCATACAGCATATCTTTAGTTATTTTAAGGGTATCTGAATATAGTTAGATACCATATTTTATTGTTAAACATGAATCTATTAAATTACCAATAGTAAGCTAATTTTGGTTGACTTGCTATTTTAAAGTCTAAAAGTTACCACTAATTGTTGAGGCATCATTATAAACCTCCATGTCACCGTGCATGTCCCCGAGGGAGAAGCTATAAGAAATGATCCATAAAAGCAGATTTAAAAGCGCTGTCAACAATAGAGCATAGAAAACACTATAGTCATATCTGCACAGTAAACACTTTGAAGTAAACCAGATGGTCTCTTTCCCATTCTTGAAGGTTAAATTTAGTGTGTACTTACTTTCTCTTTAATTATAACCTTCATCTTAAGGGAAAATTTTTAAGCAAAAGACATTACTGCATAATTCACACATAATTTGTCAGATCAATTCATGAGGTAAAAATAGATTGGCCTGACAAACTGCTAGGCACTGCATTTATCTCATGATTGTAGATTAAAAATATATATTAGTATATGTTTGCGGTACATAGTAACTACACTCAGCTTGGGATTGATATATATCCAAATTATGTATCGATCGCTTTTACTACTCCCGTGTCCTCCACCCTCCTGTTCTCCTTCCTTGCAAAGATCCTGTTCACATTTCCATTAATAACAAATATTTGTTACATCAGTAAGTTAAACTCAGATAACAGATGTGTAACCAACATATCTAAAACACTATAGGTGGCAACAATGTCATCGCATCCATAGAAGGTAACACATTTAGTTTCGTTTCTAATCATTAAGGTGTGAATGGCTCAGGAGAATGGGAACTGATGGAAACAAGATGGTCTTTGTAAGTCTTGTTCAAATTATACAATTTCTCAGTGCCTCATTCTGGACATTTTGGATGGGCTGTGTGTGTGAGTGTGTGTGTGTGTGTGTGTGTGTGTGTGTGTGTGTGTGTACGTATATAAAGGGCATAGGTATTGGCAGTTGGTACAGCACTCTCATTCTCCATGTTCATTGAAAGGAACCTCAGTACAATGAGCCAAGTCTCTTCAGTTCATACTGTTCCATGCATCCCTTGTCTTTAATAAAGTTAAGACAATAGCTATCCAAGAAGTTTCTTGGTTACCTTCTTGTCACTGAGACTTAGTAGGCAACACTTGGAAATTAAAGGAGGCAAAGTAGTTGGGCTTACAGTCTGTAGAGTCTCCAGTTCATAATCAGTTGGCACCAAGACAGGATGGCATGGCAGCAGAAAGCGACGGTGCAGCAGAGAGATAGCATGAAACGAGGAGTGAGAACTGGACAGGGAAAGCATTTCCAGGACGTGGCACCATTAGGCCATGCTGTGTGAGCAGATTCCACCTCCTAACACCAAAACAGCTACAAACTCAGCAGTGGACTCATCAGCTGAAGATTACCACATGTCCAGGATCTATTTGCCTCCTCAAACCCTCCAATGTCAGCTATCTGGATAAGTCATGGACATTACTTACCAAGTGGCTTTATGTGAAAGTTTAGGAGACTTTTCATTCCTGATGACTCTCTTTAGGTGTACTATACTGTAGAATCACTATTCTCTTGGTTCCACATCTCCTTGATCAGAAAATCAAGGACTTAGCTGAGATATAGAATGTCATAGCAGAGGTTCTCTTATATCCGGGGTCCTCATTGACTTCAGAGGGCTAGATTGGCTATTTTCCTAGCCCAACTATCTTTCTAATATTTGGTCTCAAACATTAGTTGTTGAACATCTAGAAGAGAAGATTAATGACACTACACTGTAGTGGGAGCAGTGAATTTAATTCTTACAAATGTATCTTAGTATTAAGCAGCTTGAAATATAAAATACAGCCAGAGAACTGTTATTCCTTACCAACCATGGATTTTCTAGTAGTTGCACCACTGTAGAATGCTACTAGACAACAGTTACATAATTTTACAGAGAAAATTTGAACTCAAAAGCCATATATAGCATTGTAGCATAGAAGATATCATTTCATTTTGTAGCACATTTAAATCTCCAATTTGGAATAGAATAGACCTTTTAGTCAGTCATCCCTACTTAATACATAAGAAGCT
Source organism: Dinomys branickii (assembly GCA_004027595.1). NCBI lineage: Eukaryota > Metazoa > Chordata > Mammalia > Rodentia > Dinomyidae > Dinomys > Dinomys branickii. The sequence goes on from PVLD010014956.1 coordinate 43,504, forward strand.
TTTACCTAATTTGTTGTTCTTTAGTAGCATGTCATTGAAGAAATTTGTAACATTGTCTGGGTTGTTCAATACCTAAGCATCTTTAAATGAAGTGACACATACCTGACATACACATTACATAAGTGTTTTCTTAAAAAAATTATAATTTGACTGATGACCTTATATGTTAATTTGACATGAACCCACCCTGAACCTCTTATTACTATATCTGGAGTGTAAGAGTAATGCAGAATTCTGAATCAGAAAGAAAATGTTTATCTCTATAAACAATTCCAGATTTACATTTTACAATATTGTACATTTAAAAGGCATGAATACACTTAACACACCATGAAATTAGCAATAACAAATTGACATTATTTTATTTCTTAATTTAGTTCTATATTGAGAGCATCTTTTAATCACAGAATATTATTGTCTTTTTGTTTTTAAAAACTTAACTACTGATGATGACCAATGTAAACATATCACAATAATATATATTGAATAGTATTTATTGAGGTGTCTCCCGTAAGGCTCTGGAGATTACTGGGGTTTCCTATTAATGAACAAGGACTGGAGGAATGTTTCCAGGCAACCTCTTCCTTATTCCACAATTGATATCTTGTCCAATAGTTTCTCCCCGACTTAAGGGATTTTTGTTTAATTATCTCAAAATATCTATGATAACATGAATATCCAGAGTACTTAACATATTAATTTTTGAACTATGACAGAATCTCAAATTATAATATGTAAACAATGAAATATACTACATTTATAAAACCAATTTAACATCATTTGGAACAGCTGGCAACTTTGGTAGAAGCATATCTTTTATTTATTTATTTATTTTATTTATTTATTTTTTTTTTTTTTGGCGGTACTGGGGATCGAACTCAGGACCCTGTGCTTGCTAGGCAGGCGCTTATTCCACTGAGCTATATCCCCAGCCCACATATCTTTTATTTATATGACATTTATCTATGATTCAAATTAAATAGCAGATAAATATTTCAAAAATCCAAAAATATAAAAAGAAGAATTCTTTGAGCTCAAATAAAACAACTTTTTATTGATTGGACACAGAAAAACAAACAAAAGCACACACAAGAAAATTTAGTTTAAAAAATTAGAGTGCACTCAGAAATATTTTTGGCCAAATTGAATTATAATAATTTCCTTTGACTTAGGAATGGGACTATTGGCCAAGTAATTTTTGATACATCTGTGCCAGTGTATACCACAAATCTGATATTTCTCTCAGTTATGGTTAACATAGATTTCCTGGGGCTGAGAGACAGAGATCCATGACTCCATCATTCTGGAACTTCCCCTGAATCTTTTTTCCTTTTTCAAAAACTTTAGACACTTTCACTTGAAATGTTCCTTCTCCTTGTAATAAGCACAGTGATCTGGGTCTAGAGAAAGCAGAATTTTCCCTGCTGAGACTGCTTACATTTATTTTTTCATTGTCCAACTGAATCTGTTTCTTATAAACTGCTAGTATCACCTTCTGTTTTCCCTGCCTGAATTTACACTCTGTTTCTTCTTTTTTGTGAAACACCTTATGGGACCTCAACCAACTGAGACAAATACATCCCTTCTATCCCTTGACAAAGAGAGAACAGTTTACCTTAGCAGGTCTTTTCTCCCCAGCTCAGCAAACAGTCCAAACAAAATCCTATGGCTTAAATGACCAGAAATTGTGGGCACATTTGGGGAGACACAGTATAAATAGACAAACAAAACATTCACAGAAACTATTAACCACTGTCAACAATTAATTTGGAAAAATATGAGAGTCCAGAACTGGCCAAATTGAAACCAAATTCAGAGAGAAAACTCTGCCCAAATTTAGAGACAAAACTCTGACCAAAATCATGGCTGCACAAATACCAGATGTCTGCCATGTCTGGAAGCCTTGGAATCTATCAGATGGTCAGCCTGGAATAAGAAGCAAGTCCCTGGATGAGCCAAAATGAAAACAAATTACAAATGCTTATGTAGGTCAGGAAGTGATGTCTTGGATACTCCATCTCATTGCCACAGTGTTCTGCCTCACCATCCCCCAGGTTCCCAGATGGGTCACTTTTCCACCCACAGCTTTATCAAAAAGTCTAGGAGGCACAGGCCTCCTCAAATGAGGCCTTCTCCATGAATATCTTGCTGGGGCCTGCAATGTGATGGTAAATAGCAAGAATCACTCACAGAAGCCAAGATTGAATGTATGCAAGCTTTGTTGCTGGTTGAGAAAGTCTTCCAAAGTGAGAACCTTTGACCCCCCAAATATGAAAACTGTGATTTATATAGCAGACACTCCAGTTTCTAAAAGTATCAGGTACTTCCAGGAGGGTGGTATACAATATTTAGCCATCACTTTGTGACAGGCCAGAGGTCATATGGGCAACTAGTCATGACAGCATATATCAGAAACAGAAACTGATTAGTTCTTCTTTCACAGGTTTTATGGTTAACTAGGAGGGAGGGAATGGAGTGAGTTCATCTAAATTTTGTGTCTCCTAAAATGGAGTAATAAAACAAACGAGTCTCTCTTGCCATATCATTATCAGTAAACTAAGAAATAGTGGAGAAATGGAAAAAGCTTTCGTGCTTAATACTATAGACTGAATTGTGTCCCCAAAAATGCATATGTCAAAGAATTATAACTCAATGTGATTGTATCTGAAAGTAGAACTCTTAGGAGGTAATTAATATCAAATAATAACATTAAATGCAGAGACAGGACAAAATGTAATGTTATTCTACCATGGGGGTGATAATCTGTTTCTCTTCTCTGTGTGTGTGTGTGTGTGTGTGTGTGTGTGTGTGTGTGTGTGTGTGTTTCTGTTTTGTAAAGATCCAATGAAGGCACACCTTCACCTAGTTGAATCTACCAGAACCCTACTACTGGACTTTCATTCTTCACAACTGAGAGACGGTATCTGCTGTTTAAGCCAGTAACTCTCTGTATATTTTACAAGAGACAATTTACAAAATATGAAATTTGATACATATTATCTAAACTAACCAATTAAGATAATAGTTAAAAATCCTAGGAACATATATAAATATATAATTATACAAACTTAGAAATTATATATAAAATTTATAGTTGTATTTGTGTGCTGTGTAGAGACAGAAATAGATAAATAGATTAGAATTGAGGGGGACATGTAAATTCACTCATTTAAATAGAATGTCACTCTACTACTAATCATAATTATCACTAATATATTCGTGTTTTACTGAGCAATACACTTAAAAAATATCTAGCTTTTTTATATTTATAGAAATGTCTTATAATATGTAGGCCTTTGAAAATGTTTGTCCAGTAAATTCGATTGCAGGCACACAGGTATCAATTTTCTTTAGTAAAGAAATACTGAAAGTCCAAATATACTGTAAATAATTCTGAATTCTCAAATCATATTTAAATGAAATATAGCCAAAATGAAGGCACTATATCTCAAAAAAAATCACGATAAGTTCCTTTTGTTCCGCTTAAAATAACTGCCTGGGTTCTTAAATACAGACTCTTTCTCCTAAACCAACAGATGAATGAGGCAATATTGTATGTGATTATGACAATTCAATGCCTCACTTTCTGACAGAGCTTTCTGTCAATTATTCTCATTTAATGGGAGTAGAGCTTTGGAAATGAACATATTTGAGTGACAGAAATTTTTATAAAAATTGCTGAGAAAAAGCAACTCTTTTGCAAAAGGATATAAACTTCATGAAACTAAAAGCAGCACCTGTTTGAAATTATTTTAGTGCTATCATTGAAACAGGGAATTAACACTAAAAATAACTTCTTTCTTTAAATCTATAACTCATTAAGTAATGATATTTAGAATGGTGTATGTGATCTGAAAATTGACATAAGGCAAAATACCATGTTGTAATTCTCTTCCTATTCTTTTTCTTTTTTAAAACTCCAAACCCTGGTTTCAGCGATGAATAGAAAGAAAGTTACCAGCTCTTCTTTAATGTGGGTGTGAGTAGAAACTAATAAAGACTGTTTAAAGATGCAAGTGTGTGTGTGTGTGTGTGTGTGTGTGTGTGTGTGTGTGTATATATATATATACACATAAATATATGCAAGAAAAATATATTTTCTCATAACAATCATATGATGGTGTGTGAAAGAGTATAAATGAATGGGTGAGGACCTAATTTAACTTGTGATCATTTAAATATGAAATGTGAACTTTAATAAATAAAATAAATGTGTGAAATATGGAAAGAACATCCGAAGTGGCAAACAATAGTTATATAAAATTTATTTATATAGCCAGGTGTGGTGGTGCATGCTTGCAATCCCAGCACTTGGAAGGTGGAGGCAGAAAGATTGTTGCCAGTTTGATCCAAGCCTGTGATACAAAGTGAGCTCAAGGGAAGCCTGAACTGCACAGCAAGATCCTATTGTAGAAAGGCCAAGAGCAAACAAAAAAAAAAATTATATCATCATATGTATGGTAAAGTCTTCCATGGAAGGCCAATTAATAAGTAGTTCACATATGTTTTATATTAGAAAAACACACAAGGATAAATTTGAAGGTTGTTTAGTTGATTAAATATTAGCAACTTCATTCAGGGCAGTGTGATAAGAAAATATGAACCCAGACATTGAGCAGAGTAGGCTTTCCTCAGTGATCACATCCACATGTCCAAAAGCTATTGACACAAAGCTATCTTTTAAAAAGCTAAAGAAATCACGTGGGAAAGCATGTCAATTTTTTAGTATGACACAATGAAAAGATTCACTGAATAAAGCAGAAAAGAGTTTCTTCTGTTACTGTTTACTCAGTGAACAAAGCATAAAGAGAGTGGTCTCTGACATGGGTGAGGAAGAAAACATCAAGTTCAGAACTTATACTTGAAACTCTTCACCAATAGTGCCAATGAAACCCATTGCTTGACAAAGACCTACTGATCCTCCTGGTAGGGAAATATCCATGCAGTACATCTTGCAATTGCCTTCCCCAGCATTATCCCAACTAGAGATAGTATATTATTGTTGAGTAACCAATTTACTGCAGTTAGAATTGGGTATCCATGAAACTTAGTGCTGACCTACTGAAACATCACTGGGCAGATCCGGCAGCCATCATTCCAAACTTGTTGCTGGATGAAATCTCTGCAACAAATCTTAAGATGTGTAATTCCAGGCTTTTAGGCTTCTGCTGCAATTACCGTCGCCCATAGCTGGTTGTCGCAGTTTTCATCAATGAGTCAGTCTCAAAAATAGAGATCAATAAAGTTATTTCTGCTTGCTTTTAAATACCAGTTGGAATATCATTTTCCACTTTTTTTTTTTTTTTTTTTTTTTTTTTTGCGGTACTGGGGATCGAACTCAGGACCCTGCACTTGCTAGGCAAGCGCTTATTCCACTGAGCTATATCCCCAACCCCCATTTTCCACTTTTAATCTGTGTAAGCTTTTGCAGGTGAGATGTGTTTCTTGTAGGCAGCATATAGTTGAATATTACTTTTTAATCCCAATTTTTTCATTCGGTGTCTTCCGTTTTCTAAATTAATAAATACACATACATTTATAAAATAACACAAAAACAATAAAAAACAGTACAGAATTTCAGATAAGGGATTAAGAAATTAACAATGGCTGTTATATTCCATGTTGATATCTTCAAATTGGTTATGCACACAATCAAATATAAACATGTAAAATCGATCAAACACTTAAATATTAATTGTTCCAGAGTGAATAAAATCTAGGAGGTACAATAGATACTGTGATACAAAAGGAAACTGCTCAAAAGGAAAGAGCAAGAAAACAAAGAAGGGGAAATTATGTATATATGTATACACAGGATAACTAATACAGCCTGTGTCTTTCAATTAGAGAATTAATGCTATTTGAATTACAGGCTAGCATTGAAAAGATGCACTAATTTCTTTCATTTTGTCATGTTTCTTATATTTGATTCGTTTCTAATACTTATATGCTAGTCTACTCTTATATTTTGGGGTTTGGTGCATCTTTAAAATATCTTTTCTAATACTTGTTTAGCGACAATAAATTACTTTAGTTTCTGCCTATCTTAGAAGACCTTCATTTCTCTTTCAGTCTAGCAAAATTACTTGAGGTTTTCCCAGCATTGTGGCACATGCCTGCAATCCCAGCACTTGGGAAGCTGAGCCATGAGGATCACAGTGAGTTTGAGATCAACCTAGCCTATAAAGTGAGTTCAAGGCCAGCCTGAACTGTAGAGCTAGAACCCGTCTCAAAAAGACGAAAACAACCAAACGAAAAAAGAATTGGTTGAGGTGCTTTTTAATGCCTGTAGTTGTATGTTGCTTGCTTTTCCAATTTTGGGAAATTTCCCACTATTATTTTACTGAATAGGTTTATATGCATTTATTCTGTGTCTCAAGCCTTATTTGTATTTCAATTACTCTTAAAGTTGATGTTTCATTATATCTTGATTTTTTTTCACTTTTATAAAACTATCTCTTTTTATTTTATTTCTCTTGTTTATTTTTTAAATTTTATTTTAAAGACAAAAGCATGGAGACATATGAACCAGAAAAGCCATAAACAATACAGAAAATACAAAGTTATACAGAATATAGTAGGGAATTAGAACTGGATGTTGTATTGCATAGTTATCTTCACATTAGTTAACACAAAAACATTAAAGGAAATACCAAATTATAGATAAGATAGTAGGGAATTTGCACTGGATGCTGTATAATATAAAGTTATCTTCATTTATGCTAATACAAAAATGACTGAGGAAATACAGAATTATAGAGAACATAGAAGGGAATTAGCTCTGGATGCTGTCCTACATAATGTTACCTTCATCTTTGTTACTCAGGTTACACAGATGATGGCCCTTTTGATCAGTTCGTTTTTTCTCCTCCCTCATCTCCGTTGCCCTACCACTCAATCAGTTATCTTCCCTGTGATA
>PVLD010014957.1:0-50417 GCA_004027595.1 Dinomys branickii
GGGCTAACATGGTTCTACTATTGTATTATATCACTTAATGCTAAGCAATAATCGATGACGGGTTATTTGATCAATCTTGTATGTCTGTATGTGTTATCCTGAACACACACTTCGAAGATATCAATATGTAAAGCAGCAACTATTGGTGTTTTTTTGTTGTTGTTGTTGCTGTTGTTGATGTTTGCCTGTTTTGTTTTTTATCTTTGGATTTTTAGTTTTTGTGTTTTTTCTGTTGTTGGGAGGATTAATTGTCTGACTAAATTTGGATGTCTGTATATGGGTTTATATATTTACACTTCAAAGATATCAATGGATAAAGCAATAACCACTGTTTAGACCATATCACCTTGTGTATAGATTAGTTGTGATTGTACTATTTTTTATGCTAATTGGTGTCTGTTTGTCAATCTGGTTTTGTACTTTTATTTAAAAAAAAAAAGATGTGAGTTCATTATTTGCCAATAACTTCTTTTATGCATTTATTTCCAATAGTTTTGTTACAAAAGGGACTGAATTTTTCATAAATATTTTTATGCTTTTGTAATTTTTACTTAGGATAAGTACCTCAATGTGAAATTTTTGAATAATTTTTAAATGTAGATTTTATAAAAACATTTTAATGAAACAGGAAAATATTGCAGCAGTATATTATCATTTTTTGTTATTTTTGTGCATTCTTGTTGAGATGCTACAATAAAAGTTCAAATACATAGATTGTGTTTGATTAGAATTGATATAGACAGTACAATACCTCCATAGTATAATGGTCACCCAAGTTTCAGGACAGAGATGTTTAAAGGTATGGGTTGACTGCCAAAAATTACACTACAAACTAAACATTGACTTACAGCACCACTGGCCTTGTTTGACATTGTTAGGTTCTATATATTTTAATAACATTCAATGACATTAGAAAGTACTTTGTGAATCTGTTAAGTAGAGACTTATCAAACTGCTGTTTTTAAACAGCATTCCTCTGATTATTAGAGAGATATACAGTATTTTACTTACCAAATATCTAAACTTCTACTCTGAAAAATGCCTATTCATAGTTCATCTACTTTGGTTTTATTTTTTAAGTGATATATAGAAGTGAGGCAAGCAACTGTTAAAATGTTCTCAGTGAGCCTTGCTTCCTAGAATTCACACACTTGGGCAGTCCCTCCCCATGGTTACAGCATGGTATAGCTCAGTGGCGCCAAACCTTTTAGAGCTTTCAATGAGAACAAACAGTCTGCTGCAGCACATGTGCCATAGGTTTGCCACCATTGTTATAGTTACTCACTTCTGGATGGCAAAAGTCATTGGATGGCAATTCTAGAATTAGGTTACAAAAAGACTGTGACTTCCATCTTTCTCAGAGCCCTCAGTGACAAGAAGCAAGCTGCCATGTTATGAGTAGTCCCCGTGAGGGACACACATGCAAGGAACCAATGTCTTCAACCAGCAGCAGTGAGGAAGTGAGTTGGATGCCAACGCCATGTGATTGAATCAGGAAGTAAATTTGCCTGAACCAGGCAAGAGGTCACATGAATCAGTTTAGAAGCAGTTGCTTCCCCAGTTGAGCCTTTAAATGCTGATGCCCACAGCTGTCACACCTTGACTGCACCCTTGTGCAAGACAGGCTTCACACAGATTCTTGACTCACAGGATCCATGAGCCACTAGTTTGGTGGTCAAATGCATGAAATATTGGCATAATTCTGATAACAAATGCAGGAAACTTCCTAACAATATGGTATATTAGACTTTCAGAAACCTTACACTAAAGAAGCTGCATAAAATACAGATGACATACTTCTTAATGTATACATGATCTGCCAGGAAGACAAGGAGTACTCAGAGGTGAGAAATGAGAAGAACTAGAAACCCAGTAGCTGATAAACAAGTAGTGTACAAGAATCTGTTTTGCCTTGGAGGTATCTGCCAGTCCCTGGAGGACTAAGTTCTGGGTTTTAATGGGCTGATAATAGTGGCAAAGCCTTGGGCCTAAGCAGTGTGAGAAGTCTGATTGGAACATTGCCTCTATCCACATGTCACTTAAAGTATTATGTGTTCTGTAGGTGACCTAGAAAAAAAATCCACCATGCAGAGGGAGACAGCAGTGATAGATCTCTGACTATACCTTGGATAGAGCAGAGAAAAGACTGAAAAGATTAAATTCTCCCTTAAAATCTCTAATCCACAAATAAAACACTAAAATTTAGCTTAGCCTTTCTTAGTTGATCATTCTCTGTGGCACTTAGGAAAAGCAAATGCAAATTCTTTCTGGAGGAAACACATTATACATAGCATGCCTAGAAGAGTTTCCATTAATCTACAGACAAAAGTTCCAAGGCACATGAGTTCGAAAACTCACTGGGCATAGGAAGAAATAAACCACTGTGAGCAAGCATCAGGACATCATCAGATCCACAATAACTATAGATAATGAAATGACTGAACACAGAATATAAAAGTATGTTTTATGTTTACAGAAATAAAAGCATATTGAATGTACGATGAGAGAACAAGAGATTATTCACGCTGAGTACTTGTATTTTGAAAAGGGTTTAAACAAAACTTTTAAGAAATGTGAAATAAAGCAATTTTTATTAAAATGCCAGTGGGTAGAACAAACACAAGACTGGCTACAACTGAGGAGGGTACGTGGAATGTAGATTTGAGAAATTACAGAGGACACAGCACACAGAACAGAGATGTAAAATATGAGTGAAAGGGTTAAGAAATAATGAGGAGAGAATGAAAAGGATCTTCAATCATGGATTTCCAGAAGAAGACGGGAGAGACAGTGGAGAAGCGACAATATTAGACAAGAAATGGTTGAAAATTTCCCAGCAGTGATTACATGTACCAGTTAGGAAACCCAGTGAATCTCGTTTGATAAATTAAAAGATATCCAAACTTACACATCAAAATAAAAATTCAAGAAGCTAAATAAAAATAAGGAAGTTTAAGAGAAGCCAGTGAAAGAAAACAACAGAAGTAAAACATTGGAGTTGCATTGGATTCTGACATATTAGTTACGTGTAACTTCAGTCATAACTAATTACTATAAACTCAATGGCTGAAGAAGCACATCTTTACTCTGTCACAGTCCTATAGGGCAGAAGTTCAAAATAAACCTCATACAGCTAAAACAGAGATGTAAGCTGGGCTAGTTTCTTCTGGAGATTCCAGGGGAAAGCCTGTTCCTTGCCCCTTGCAGCTACCAGAGGCTGCCAGCATTCCTGAGCTGTGTTACTCCAATCTCTGTTCTGATCTTGCTACACTGACATGGCAGGAAAATTTCATGCAAGATAGTCTTGACTGAAAGCCATGTAGACTAGAAGCCCAGCAGAAAGTTGAAGCAGCAGAAGTGGGGGCTACAAGAGCAATGACGGTGGGCCAGGTGACCGTGCCCTCGGTAACTGGAACCAAAAGCAGTGTACTTGAGAACAGTATTTGAGAGGGGTGATGGTACAGAGCTCTGTCCTTGTATCCACTTTTCCAGGGCAGAACTCAGCGGCTTAAATTTTCCTTCCATCCCCTGAGATTTCTCAGTGAGCACTGCCGTATTGAGATGTGGTCATTTACCACTATCCCTGGGTGCACTGTCTAGATCATCTGGGCTGGGAATATGCCTTTCTGGGGCAGCCAACAAGTTGCCAAGATTAATTTGAGTTCTATATGCCTCACTTATCTGTATGTCAGATTCTTTTCGCATGTGTCTCTTAGTTTATTAAAAAGGAAGGTTTATGCTAATAATGATTGGAGAAATTTTTATACCTATATCTTGTACCCTGAGCAACTACTTTAAAGATATCAATGTACAATCTATTAACTATTGTTATTCTCCTATTATTTTGCTATGAAATTTTGTTTTACCTTTTTTTTACATAAAATAAAAAATAAAGTAGTTGTGATAGAACAAGTTAAATGAATATATCATTGATATTTATAGGTAAGGATCCTATACCTCTTCTTAGGAAGATATGCCCTCTGGGTTCATGTAATTCTTGCCTTAATTTAATCTTATTGCCATTTGTTTTAAATGTTTTTTTGTTTTCTCAGCATATGGAAAGAGTTCTAAGTATTACTGGGCTTTTCTGTTCCTTCATAACATCCTGCTTTGAAATCATTAACATTGCACTACAATTCTAAGTTTAGTGATTCCATATGATTTTAAAATGCATTAAAATAGCAAGGTATATATTGCCAAGGTACAGATGAGATGCTGAAGAAGGTGGGCTGTAGTCTTAACACAGGCTCTGCCTCTGGACATGCAGACCAAGAACCTTGGGAGTGGCTGAACACCCACTCGGAGTGCGAGGCCACCAAGCCCAAATGAGTGCAAAGGGCTCCTGGCACATGTCTGGTCACTCACCATACTGCTGGTCATACTGACAGCAGAGCCAGGGTGAAAATGAACTTGTTCTACATGCTCCAGATACTCCTGAGTCTGGGTTAGTTGCAAGGGCTCCTAATTACCATTCAGTTAATTGCCATGTCTTCCTGGTGCACACCTAAAAGCCCTCCCCAGGAACTGCATTCTGGGCAGAGCCAACTCTCTCATTCTTCCTAGAAAGAAACAATATGCCAAGGATATGCCACAGCAAAACATCCTAACCAGTTTGACAGAAACTGAGAGGAAACAAATAGATTTCCTTCTGATGAGTCACCCCATATCTGGCAGATTCTGCTTCTTCAGATCAAATTACTTAGCTAGGAAGAATTTCCATCTAGTCTTTAGTTTTAGTTTCCATTTATTTGTTTTAATTACATTCTTGTTTTCACCTCTTTCCCTCTGTATATACTATTTTTGATCACTGATCTTCTTTTTCTATTTATTTATTTATTTTTTTTACTATATTTCCTTACATTTACATGGTACCTTGGCACTCAGAACCCTGCTATTAATTGGTTCTGGGGAGGTGGGACAAGTACCAAAACTTCTGAGTGCCAAATTATTTCAGCTGGATAGGACAGAGAATCATGAGGGAATTTACAGTTGCAACTTCTAGTTTGTATATAGAATGCCAAACAAATGATGAGTACCTGGACAAAACATCTACACTGAAACTGATCAACTACCAAATTCAAGGAGTTTCAAAGCCGTCAAATACCAAGATCTGACTGTAATTTACATTATTGTCCTATTGTTCCTCTCTTTTCCTTTACTTGGATTTTTATCCTCTTTTATTCATGTTCTTTCCCATTTTCCCGGCTATTTGCATCTTCCCGTTTACATTTTCTCTTTCTCTCCTAGTTTTTTATACCACTTTTGCTATTCCCTTTTTTGTATTTGTTTTTGTTAGACTTTGTTTTACTAACTTTTAACTTTTTAGGTACATTCTATACTACTTATGCTATTTTCTCTTATGATTAGGAGTGTTGTGGCATGTTTTGGATTATTTTGGATTTGATCTCATTTTGCTTTCTTCTGTCTTGCTATATCAGTTTTGTCTATTTGGGAAGATTGAAACTGTTGTTTGTTTTGCTGTGTTACTTCGGATAAGCAGTGTTGGGGATTGAGGCTAGAACTATAAGAATTCCAGATGGGTGCTGTACAACAGAGCCCCACCTCCAATTCAGTTGAGAGAAATTGCACCTTATTGCAGCCACACCTGAGTCCTACTCAAATCTCAGTGGACACCTAAACCTAAACAATACAACAGTAATAAGACATCCAGCCAATGAACTTGCCTCTAGTAGGCATGACTAGAGGGAGATTAAAGTATTGTTTTTGGACATCTAACCCCATAGCAAATATCAGAGTGAAAAACAGCACAACTTTTGCAAACACCTCACCAATGAAGGGCCCCAGTGTTTGTTACATGCATAGCCTTTCATACCGGACTATACTGACAAAATTAGAGAAATAACAATAGAAGGTATATTCCATGTACTCTATTGTTTAAAACGTACCTGATTCTATTACCAGAGGCACTCAACTCTCACAAGATCTGCAGCAAAAGTAAGCCATAATTACACTATGTACTTTGTTAATTCTCTCTAATCACAAAGATGCCAAAGGGAAAATACACAGCAGAATTTACTTAGAATTAACCTCCGCAGTACACAACAGACTGATTCCCCAAGGCACATAGCCAGGAGATACATGCCTACTAAGAAGGACTTCATGTAAAAGAATAAGAGACTCCTATCCCAACAGATGGACAAACCCCAACATAGAAACATACAGAGCATTAAAAAGCAAGGCAACGTGGTTCCTCTAAAAGTTAACAATTCCATAATAACTGATCCCAATGCTATAAAAGTAGACAAAATATCACATAAAGAATTCAAAAGAATGATTATAAAAATGATAAATGACCTCAAAGAGGATGCAAACAAACAATTCAATGAAATAAAGATGACAATATAGGATATGAAAACGTACTTTTAATAAAGAAATGGAGACTCTGAAAGAAAAGTGAACAGAAATCTGGAAAGCTTAATATGCAAAATAAAAAATTTAGGGGAAAAATCTCACCAATATGCTACGTCAAGGAGAAGATGGAATTTCAGAGTTTGAATTAAGATAGATCAGTTATCACATTCATACTGCAATAAAGACAAAATTATGGAAAACAAAGTGTACAACACATCAGGGAGAAGATTAAAGGATGACGGATTACAAGAGGACTCTGAGGTAGACAGAAGTAATAGAAAATTGAATCTGTGAAACAACAGCAAAAATTTTCTCAAATCTTAAGAAAGATATAGACATCCAAGAACACAAGGCACTTAGAAAACCAAGTAGACATGATCAGAAATAATATGACACACTAATTATAATGAAAATGCTAACAGTATGGAGTACAGAAAGACTATTGAAAATTGTGTAGTGGATTAACTAATGGTCAACTTGTGATACCCAGCTGAACCGAATCATTGTGGTTCGGATGTGACCTAGCTACGGACTGTTGCCAACAACATTAAAGCAGAACTGGAGGGGAAAATGGTGTGCTATTGATTCTCCTGGCGAACCTTGGTACACTGGTTTTCCTGATATAAACCCAGCTGTTCTAATCACCAGAGGAGCTCAGGTTCTTGCTGCCGCTGAGCATCGCTATGGTACTTTTTAGGGGAGCTCTGGTCCTTACCTTTCATCACTTTCTGGCTCCAGTGCAGATCTCTCAACTTGCTAATAAGGATATTTTATCCTGCTGGCCCAGACTTTCTAGCTTCCACTACTGATCTTTGGGTCTTCCCAGTGCAGACCCTTGATACAGACTTGCATGAGACTCTAGGCCTTCAGTTGGGCTGGTGGAAAACATTGCCATGGGCTCTAGGTCTTCAGCTGGAATTGTGCATGACATTGCCATGGGATTCAGGTCTTCAGCTGAATGCTTTGGGGATCTAGTGTGTGGACAGATCTCCTATACTCTTCTGCATTTTACTTTCTGGGTGAATATTATAAAATAATCCCATAAATTATTTGTCCTCTATTAAATCCATTCCCCTATAAACCATAACTACAACAAGCTGCAAGAAAAAAATCATTAAATCACACCTAAAAGCAAACCTATTTAAATAACAGCAGATTTCTCAGCAGAAACTGTAAGGTCCAAGAGGACATGGACTAGCGCATTTCAAGTTCTGAAAGTAAATTGACATTAGTTACTATAACAGCAAAACTATCTTTTAAAATCAAAGAAGACAAAAGGAAATTCCAAGATAAGCAGAAACTAAAGAAATTCATGATCACTAAACTGGCATCATAGAAGATACTTAAAGGAAAATTACATACATAAGAGAAAAAGTAGACAAGCAGACAAATATTAGGAAAGACTTAGCTGTATGTGGTGGTGCATGCCTGTAATCCCAGCACTTAGGGGGCTAAGGCAGGAGGATCATGGTGAATTCAAGGCCAGCCTGAGCTACAAAGTGAGTTCAAGGCCAGCCTGAACTAGGTAGTGATACCCTGCCTCAAAAAGACCAAAGGGGAAAAAAAAGGAAAGACTCAAACAGCAGAAAAATAACAAAATTACAGGAATTAATACATACTTTCAATAATAACCCTGAGTGGTTTAGTTCTCCAACTAAAAGACACAAGCTGCTAAACTGGATTAAAAAATAAGACCCTAGTAGATATTGTCTGTAAGAGACACACACCTTACCTGCAAAGAAATATGCAGACTGAGTGTGAAAGGTTAAAAAATGACAGTTTATACAGATGAAATCTGGAAACACCAGGACTAGCTATTCTGTTTATATTCCAAAAAGCAGGCTTCAATTCTAAATTAGTCAGAAGAGAGGAAAAAAAAGTTGTTCAATATTGGTAGAGGGGAAAATTCACCAAGAAAATATAATGAATATAGCTGTATATTCACTGAATATCCATGCATTCAACTTCATAGTACAAACACTAATCAACATAAAAGGACAGCTAGTCTGCAGTACAGTTGTCATGGGTAACTTAAATACCCCACTCTCACAAACAGATGGGTTTTGAGGCCAAAAATTAACACAGAAACATTAGAGTCAAACTATACTATAGGTCAAATGGACCCAACAGATATCTACAGAATATTTCATTTAACAACTACAAAATGTGCATTATTTTCAGAAGCTCATGAAATTTTCCATAAAATAGATTCTACTTTAGGCCATAAACAAACCTTAATAAATACCAAATGTTGAAATAACCATATGCATTTTATCAGAGTACAGTGGAATAAAACTAGAAAATACACAAAAACTATACAAGCACTATATAAACAAGAATGGAAGAAATTGAAAACTAATAGTGAGAAAGAAATACTACAGATCATATCTGAAATTTATGAAGCAGAGTCAAATAATAGTAACAAATGATCAGTGAAAAAAGAGTTGACACTATGAAAAGATAAATAAAATTGATAAACCCTTGCCCACACTAACCAAAAGAGAGGTCCAAATTAATAAAATTAGCAATCAAAAATGGATTATTACAACAGATACCTCTGAATCTACGGTTCATTAGAACTATTTTAAAATTTATATTCTAATAAACTGGAAAATCTAGAAAAAAGGAGTCTTTCCTAGATACAGATAATCTATTAAGAGGTTGTAAAAAAAAACCAACCCTACACATATCAATAGCAAGTAATGAGACTGAGGCAGTAATAAAGTGTTCTCCCTCAAAGAAAAGCTAAGAGTTAGATTAATTTACAGCTGAATTTTATCAGACCTTTAAAGAAGGACAGCAATGTTCTTCAAACTAGTCTATGAAACAGAAAGGGCATGAACATTTTGAAATTCATTCTATGAAGCCAGTATCACCCTGAAACCCAAACAGTATAGACTTAAAAAAAAAAAACTATAAAATAATAGTCTTGATGAACATAAATGCAAAAGCCCTAGGGAAATGCTTATGAACACAACTTATCAGCACATTAAAAACGACCATACACAGTGATCAAGTTGATCTCATCCTAGGTGTGCAAATATTTAAATATATATAAATATGTCAATCAATACAGGTAAGACACTACATAAAAGAATCACATGATCATCTCAATAGTATAGAAAAAGCCTTTGAAAAAACTCAACATTGGCTCATTAAAAGCCTCAAAGAGACTAGGTATAGAAGGATATCACCTCAGTATAATAAAAGATACAAACAACAAACCCTCAACCAACATTATACTGAATAGGGAAATACTGAAAGCGTTTCCCTAAAAACCACGGTATCTACTCTCACACTCCCATTCAATATATAGGGAACTTTAGCAGACCAATTAGAGACAAACAAAAGAAAAAAAGAAAATAAATAAATGGGAAAAGAAGAAGTGACATTACACCTAACTGCATATGATATGATCCTTAACTTAGAGAACCATAAAATCTCCACCAAAGAGTTTTAGGTCTGATAAACAAGTTCACCAAATCAATAGGATACAAAGTCAACACACAAAAATCAATAGTTTTTTGTTATTAATTTTTTTTACATTTTAACTTAAAAAGAAAAGAGCAAAAAATAAAAACAGACAAAATGAAGCAAAAAAAATGATAAAAATGATACAGAATTTCTAAACAAGATAATAGGAAATTAAAAATAAATAATTTTAATAGCCATTCAATGAATCTACTGAGAAAGAAATCAGTAAAGAAGTTCCATCTTTACTACCTTCAAAACAAAACAAAAAAAACCCTAGGACTAAGCCTAACCCAAGTGATGAAAGACTGCTAAATGAAAATCACAGCATAGTGAAGAAAGAAATTGAACAAGGCAGTACAAGATGGGAAGACCTCCCATGTTCATGGGTCAGTACAAATATTGTTAAAATGGCCATATTACTATTAATAATCTATAGATTCAGTCTAATACTCTTTAAATGTCAATGATATTCTTCAGAGAATCTAAAGAAAGAATTCTAAATTTTATATAGAAGAATAGCCCAGAATGACCAAAGCAATACTGGGCATTTTTGTGAGCATTTTTTGAGCATCTTCTGAGAACTGCTGGAGGTATCATAATGTCCTTTTTCAAAATGTACTACAAAGTCATAGTAATAAAAATAGCATGATACTGTCATAAAGACAGACAAATTAGTGAAACAGAATAGAGGACACTGGAACAAACCCACACAACTGCAAGCTCCTACTTCTACTCCAAAGGCCCAAAAATGTATTTTGAAAATTAAAAAAAAGTCTTTAATAAATAAACGGTGCTGGGAAAATCTATCAATATCTAGAAGACTCAAACTAGATCTCTATCTCTCGCCCTATACAACATCAACTTAAAATATATCAAATATCTAAAAGAAGGACCTGATGAAAACAGGAATATAAGGAAACTACCTCAACATAACAAAGACCATATACATATGAAAACATCACAGGTAATAGCATACTCAGTGATGAAAAACTAAATGTTGTTTTCTAAGATCTAAAATAAGACAAAGATTTCACTTTTTCCCCCCATATTTTGGTTGTTTGCAACAGGGTCTCACTATGTAGTTCAGGCTAGCCTCCAACTCTCAGCCATCCTCCTCTCTCTGCCTCCAAAGTGCTGGGATTGCAGACATGCACCACCATGCCTGACTCAAGGATTTCATTTTTACCATTTCTAGAAAGACCTACCCAGAGCAACTGAGCAATAAGAATAAATAAATATAAAAAACACATCCAAACCGAAAAAGAAAAAGTAAGGTTATCCATGTAGAAATGGTGTAATTATGTACATAGGAAACTTCAAAATCATACACACACACACAAATCAGACCTAATAAAACAGTTGCAAGATACAAAATAAACACACAAAATTTAGTTACATTTTTATACTTAACAATGAAAAATTTTAAATAATTTAAACAATTAGAAATAATGAAAACCTTTCCATTTACAATGCCATCAAATAGAATCATGTACTCGGAAAAAACTTAACCAAACAGGCAAAATGGTAGGCCAGTGGTTCTGAAACATCCACATGCATCAGAACTGCATGGATGGCTGGCCCCGTACTGGCCAGCTTTTCCATTTCTAAGACCAAATATTTGACCCTGCAATTTAAAAAAGGAAATAGTTCACGTGGCTCCATTTCATAGACTTCAGTCCATGATCTACTGGCTCCAAGACAGGTACATTATGGCAGAAGGCTACGATGGAGCAAATTTACTCGCTTCACTGGCAGCCAAGAAGTGGATCACATGGGAAGAGTGCTGGAGGAGAAGGACCAGGGACCAGATGTCCTCAAGGTCACTCTCCCATGACCCACTTCCTCCAGCTAGAGGGCAACTCCTAATAGCCATTCAGCTATAAACCCATCGATAGTTTAAACCTTTGATGAGGTTAATGCCCTCACCACTCAGTCACCTCTCCCAAAATCTCTTCAGCCATTCAAGCTGATAGTCTAGATTAACAGGGCAGGCACAGATCCTATCCCAAGTCCCTGTCAGTAAGTAGTTCTTTTTTTTTTTTTTTTGGCGGTACTGGGGATCGAACACAGGACCCTGCGCTTGCTAGGCAGGCGCTTATTCCACTGAGCTATATCCCCAGCCCCAGTAAGTAGTTCTGACATGGGACCTGAGAAGTTGTATCTCTAATGACTTCCCAGCAGTGCTGAAGTGGCTCACCTTGTATTCACTCTGTGAGAAACATGCACTTTGACAATTAGGTTATTCCACTACTCAGGGCTGTGGAATCCAGATGCTCAAAAAATGTAGCCCTTTGTCCTAGAGATGGCTAGCTGCTTAATAACAGCCTGAAAACTCTGTCTTCTTCAGATCTTTCCATCATAGAATCATTTATGGAAGGAATTCATATTGGATCTTGGTCCATTCATGTATTTCAAACTTTTTTTTTACTACAATTCGCAAAAAGCAATAGAATTTTCATTACTATATAATTACACACACATATTGCTAAAATAAAAACTTCACAAAGTAATCCTGATCCTTTCTGCCCATGAGGCACTATGATCTATTTTTAAATACTGTATGAAACTTACTAAACAGTTTTTATGACTCACCAAAGGATTACAACTAGCAGTTTGAAAGCTACTGCATTAGGAGCTGAGCAAAGAAGCAATAGTGCAATTGGGCTATATGACTATTTGTGCAGTGAAGAAAAGGCACAATCAGAAAGGAAACAGTTAATTCGTCGAGAGGGTCAAGTCTACTCCTACATCAGCTGAACTTACAAATATGAGAGGCTCCAGATCACCTTGTCCTGAATTTGTCAGTCTCACAGATCATTATTTGTTCTGTTAAAATCTTAAATGGGCTTTGAGGAACATAAAATATTATTTACTACCTAAAATGATATCCGTTAGAGTATATTTTAACCCCATGTAAAGTTATATGTTAGCATAATAGAGACAATTAAAATCTCTCTCTTTGTATTTTGGGCTTCCCAAATTAATTCAGTGGCCTCTAAATCAAAAACACTTGATTGAGCTACCTTACATACAGAGTACATGCCTTCAATTGTATAATTGGATCACTTGGGAACATATGAGATTGTTGTTACCTTTTTCAGAGCGTACTAAAGATATGTGGGTGGTGAGGGTTGACATTAGCTTAAACATCCACAGACACTTCATAGTAAAATGAAAATAAGTGGTGAAGTTGCCATTGTGGGGAAGAGTTTAATTATCAGAGAAATCAGTTTGCTTATGAAATGACTGGGCTAAAAATACCTAATTGAAGATGCCAAACAATGTGCACTAAAATAAACCAGAATACTATGTCTGCAGAAAACAAGTGAGGGCAGCTTGAAAGACTCTCTTTTAACTACTGCTGAGCAAATGATCTATTGATGTCATGTCCGAGGCAGCTTTTACTGAGTCTTACTTTCAACATAATTGTTCCCTGCATAGCAAAGTGTCTTTCAGGTAAACAATTGGTCATAATGAAAAAATACACAAGGAGAAAGGCCAAAACCTAAACAGCTATTACTAAATGACAGTTCAACAAGACAAAACTTGGGAGTGGTATTAGCCACTTGTGGTATTGTTTACCAAGCTAGGAGTACCTGTTCCTTGTGATCATAGCTTCCTTCTCCCAGCCCTCCTCTATGAAACATTGCTCCAAACAGCTCGTGACTGTAAGAAGGGGTCTGTGCATTCACGCTAATGGGACCAGAGTAGATCCACTCCCAACTGGGAGCTGGGTGTGACAGTGCAAAACTGTGGTCTTAATAACCCAATCACTTGGCAATTCAGGTTGGGAAGGAGGGAATAGCAGTAAGGAAATTACACCCCAACTTCTGGAATCTAGCTGGCTGGGTACTTTCATTGTCAGCCATTATTGTATCACATTACAAGAGTCCTTCTCCTGCTTTCAAGATACCAGTTCACTTGGGTGTGTTACTCACCTGTAGATTCTGATTGAGTAGGTCTGGGGTGAAGCCTTAGATCAAGCTTTCTTAATAGACTCCCAGGATATCCTGATGCAAAGCTACTCAGTTCACAGTGGCCAGGAAACTAAGCAGAGGGAAAGTCTCTGATTGGAAAGCACCAGGAACCAAATATAGATCTCCAGGTCACACTTATGTGGTCCACCCAGATGGACCTAGAAGTTTGCTTTACTAACCTGCTAGGTGGCTCTAATCTGTTAAACTGAGTCACAGCCTCCTTGAGAGAGATTAGGCTAACATCAAAGACCAAATTTATAAGGGTATGAACCAGGATAAAGGATAGCAATAGATGGAAAGGAAGGAGAGGAAAGGAGTGTGCTATGGTTGATACATTGTGTCAACTTGGGGAGTCTGGAGGTTTGGCTGAGTGATTTAGCAGGAAGCAAGGATGCTTACTTTGTACACATCCTGAGCCTGTGGAAGAGGAGGGCATGGAGACTGTGTGAGAGCTACATGCACCCTGGGTGGCGGTAGGCTGTTTACAGTGCAACGGAAGGAAAGAGGCTGCTTGCAGCCATTCCTCCTTTTGCTGGTTTTTTTTGCTGTGTTCTGCTGCAATGAATGTTTGCCCTCTGCCATGTGCTACTCTGCCTCAGAACCAGCCAAGAATGGACTGAAACCTCCACAAATTGTAGGCTAAATAAACCTTTCCTTCCTTCATTTTAGGTGTTGGGTATTTTGTCTCAGCAATGAGAGAAACATAACCAAGACAGAGTGACATTTAAAGTCTGCCTTGGACCAGATACCAAACTACACTGGGAGTCCACACTTTGACTAAAGCCTGCTGAACTGTTACACACGTTATCCAGAGAACAACAGTCCAAAGAAGTGTATGATTAAGATTTGCTGTTCAATATGTGGAAATTTTGTCAAGATATTGTAGTTAGTAGGTAATGAAACATGCTTTCAAGTCTTTCCTGACCAAATAGTTTCAACCCTTCCTGCAAACAGGAAGTGTCTATGGAGCTTTAAAAGCAATAATCCCTCCACTTGATCACCCTTATCCAATTACACCTCACTTCAGATGACAGAGCCTTAGTACTGTCATTTTCTAAAAATTTCCTAGGTAGTTTTATGGGCAGCCATGGGCAATCACCTTTGCTTCTATATCAGTAGGAGGTTTTCTCTTGAACACCAGATTGTATAAACTTCAAAAATTTTATTTTAACATAAGCCTTTCTTCAGAGCAGAATGTATAGTGAAAGATTTGCCCAAAAAGCCCCTCTGTCATTAAGGAACTGAAGACTTTATACCTGTCTGGTGTAATACTGCTCCGCTTAATCAGGGTTCAAGTGAGTTGGCTCTGTTTGCAGATAGATTTATGATAATGAGAGAAGATTGCTTACAGGAAATGGCTATTGAATTGAACTCAGAAAGAAATAATACAACGTGAAACTGATGACAAGAGAGAGAGTTTGATGAGCTCTATTCATTTATCCCTTCTTGCTGTTGTCTGTATTGCAGACGAATCTAGTAAATCCAGTTTTAGGAGTCAGACTTGTCAAACTCAGTGGTTTAGTGTGTTTCTCAGCACTTCTTTTCACAGAGTAAGTAGACTTTGCTAATTCTAATGCTGCTTGAAGAAAATTGTTTCTTCTCCTAGGACTTAACTGAGATGTCAGATAAGGTATTACTTCAAGATTCAGAATCAGTTTGGTTAGATTTCCACTAACTGGCCATGGTGGTTCCAGGAAGACTATGACTTCTATTAACATTAGATACAAACAAGTGTGAGGATCACTCATCCACGCAACTTCTTGCAAATGAAAGTAAGTGTGTGGGTATGTCGGGAAAGGTTGGATGGTAAAATACCTGGCAGCCAGGGAAATGTTAAAGGCTAAAGAATCTGAATCAAATAAAAAACTAATTGATGGCTAGCAGAGACAACCAGCTGACCCACTGGTGACCATTCTTGCTGTTTTCTCTAGGGACAGTCTAAGGTATCAGAAGGTTTAAATTTTTTAATTATAGAGAAGTTAGAATTGTCACTGCTTGCTTTGTAAAATCATTGTCCTGTGAGAGAGAATGAAGCATATGTGCATGTGTGGATTTCAGCATGAAATTAAATGAGCCATGTAGAACCCCAGACATGATGGCACATACATCAGACACATCCACCGTGTCTTAACACCTAACTCTTGTTTCTCTGTTTTAACCCTGAAACAGTTTAGCTGGTTACTTGTTTGGCATCCACATGGATATTTGCTCACAAGAAACAAATGTACAGGGCCTCCATCCCTCCTTTCTCCATAGGAGGGCCTTCTCAAGCCTTGCAGCTTAAAGTACAGGGGCCTTCCTCTGAAATAGGACAGCAGACTATCAGCAAGCAAATAATAGTTCTAACAGTGAACCATAATAAAGCATCCCACTACCTTGTACCAAAAGCATGTGCTTTCTAACTCTTTCTGACCACGGTCTTGATCCTGGGAAATAGAGACTCACATGCTCTGAAAACATACTGGGCTCATTCTCAGGCCCATAGCACAGAATATAGGGAAATTGTCATAGGAAGTGGGGAACCTATGGCTAATTGCTTCACAGACTCACCTCTATGTATGTTTTCTTGAAAATTAGGAAATCAATTTTGATTCCCACTAAGCAATCTATCCTTTCTATTATTTTTCTGTGAAAATGGGACTTAAGGAGTTTCATAGCCAACACACAAAAATTATAGTTGTTTTCCTTCCCTTAATTTCTCCTGATATTTTGTTTGACATGTTTGTGCATTTAAAAACTCCCTCATGTAGTAGATATTTCACACTTCCTAGGAATCAGATACTGACCAGGGTTCTGGGCATAGAAGCAAACAAAACAGACAAACATCCCTACATTTGTGGAATATTCATTCTACAGAGTTAAGTACAAATGGAGAAAAGCAAACAAAAATGTAGACAGTTTTCAGTTATGATCAGAATAAATAAGGTAATAAAGATATGTAATACAGTGCCTAGGCAAATCACTTTAAATGGAATAATCAGAAGCACAATTTCTGAAACAGTAACACTTGAACTTATAGACAAGACTGACACACAAGTGACCTAAGCATCACAAAGAACATATGTAAAGGCTTAGAGAAGCATCTTAACACATGCAAAGAACAGATCTTGCAAGGCCCTATACACCTAGAAACAAGTTGTGATTTTATTCTGAGGATGAGAAGTTGAATGTTTTAGAAAGAATAAAGATGATCTAGTTTACACTTTTAATTAAACCCTTATTTTGAGGTAATTGTAGATTCCTAAGCAGTTGAAAGAGTCCCCTGATGATAACATCTTGCAAAACCACAACAGAGTACCACACACTGGGCTATTGACATTAATACAGTCTATCAAACTTATTCAGATTTCCCCACTTTTATTTGTACTGTATGTTGTCCTATATACATTTCATAAACTTTATTTTGTTATTCGGTTTAAAGAAAAATTGAACAGAAAATATACTTTCCGTACACCTCCTGCCCGACAGGCAGTCTACACCACTATCAGCTTTCTCACCATAGTGACAGATCTATTGCATCCGTCTATCTATGACACTTCTTTACCCCCTAAAGTCTGCAGTTCACGCTAGTGTTACTTCTTGATGCATATTCCATGAATCTTTAAAATGTATCATGACATGTCTCCATCATTAGGATAGCACACAGAATAGCTTAACTGCTCTAAAAATACTCCGTGCTCCACCAATTCATCCCTTCCTTCCTCCAGTTCCTAGCAACCACCTAATCATTTTGGTCTATAGTTCTGTCTTTCCCAGAATGTCAAGCAGTGGAGCCACAGCATACGTATCCTTTTGAATTCACTTCTTATACTTATTAAAGTACACCTGAGAGTCTTGCATGTCTTTTCATGACTTGATAGCTCATTTCTTTTAGTGCTTGATAGCTCATTTCTTTTAGTGCTGTATTCCATGGTCTGGATGTAGCATTGTGTGTCTATGCATGCACTTACTAAAGGACATTCTGGTTGCTTCTGGTTTGGGGAAGATATGGATAAAGCTTCTATAAACACCCATTTGCAGGGTTTTTTTAAATTTTATTTTTAAGACAAAAGACCCCACAATAACACAGGAACAATACAGAAAATATCAAGTTATAGAGAAGATAGTAGGGAATTGGCACTGGATGCTGTATAACATAATGGTATCTTCATATTTGTTATAACAAAATCAATAAAGGAAATACAAATTACAGAGGAGACAGTAGGGAACCATCATTGGATGCTGTATTACATAGTGTTGTCTTTGCATTTGTTAACACAAAAACAATAAAGGAAATACCAAATTACAGTGAAAATAGTAGGGAGTTACCACTGGATATTGTATCACATAATGTTATTGTCTTGGCTTCCTGCTGAGTCACTCAGCCAAACCTTTAGACTCCCCAAGTTGACACAATGTATAAACCATAACATTCCACCCCTTGCCAACTTGGCAACCAGACACATTTCTTTAAACCAGTTTCCAGATACAAAGACACGCTTATATTAGAACCATACAAATGAAAATTAAACACCTCCAACATTTAAAGGCACAAAATAAACACTACTATTCCCAAAGGTACAAACGGGGATACACAGAGCATTAGGACCAAAGCAAGTCCAAAATCCAGCAGGGCTAACATTGTGTCCTGTAATTCCACATCCAGCATCTGAAGCAACATGTTTTACATTGTGAGCTCAAAGGGCTTGCATGAGTCCACCCCTATGGCACTTCTGGTGCTTACAGCCTCCATGGCTTCTCTCTTAGGCCTGCTTTGCTCCCTCCTTGCAGCTTTTCTCAGTTGATCCACGATCCTGGCTTTTCTAAACTTCTCAGGTCTCCAGGGCACCTTTTGCTTCACACTCACAGCTTCACACACTACCCTCTCAGGGACACACTGCCTGACCTCCCAGGCCTTCTGAAATCTGGGTGGAAGCCTCTTCAACCTCAGAACTCTTGCATTTTCCTTGCACTTGAAGCCAGGGCCACATGGATGATGCCAAGGTCTGCTGCCACCTGGAGCACTGGCCAAATTTCCCTCTCTTGGCCATAGGGGTCAAGTGCCTGGATCGCTGGGCACACTGAATCCAATTCTGAGGAGCAAATTCTCTATGCTGCCTCCATTCTGGAACCTGGTGCGGCTGCCACCACCATTCTGGAACATGACACTCTTTAGCTTCCTTCTCAATGCAAGGTCTCTCACCTTTACAGTTTTGAGGCTGAAAAGGGTGAAGACTTGCTGCTTGTGATGCCCTCAGGCCATCTTTTCCATTCTCTTGTTCCTTCTCAGGAAGAGAGATCTCCTCAGCCTTATCTTTGTAATCCACAGCTTTACTGGAGCTTCCTTTCTGGTCAAAGTCACATTTTAAATCATCCTGCTGGGCTCTTTGCTCTTGATTGTCAATATAAATCTGGCTAAAAGCCCCCAGCAATAGCCATGCCACTGCCCCAACATTCGACTGCCTTGAAATTTCTTTTGCCAGATTAATCAGTTCGCTGCCACCCTTAAATCTGAGTCTTAGGCAAAGTCTCTGGACACGCGCAAAATGCAGACAAACTTTCCGCCAAGCCATAACATCTGGAGTCCAACAAACAATGCAGTCCTTTTTCCCAACAGAAATCTCCTGAACCTGATCTTTACCGGCAGGATTTCCATCAGCCTTCTGGTCTTCTGAGCTCTGACCAGACATCTCCAAACCTTTCCAAACTCTTCCCACAAACAATTTCCAAAGGCTCTTGAACCACATAGTCAGGTAGAGTCACAGCAACGACCCTACTCCACTGGTACCAAATTCTGTCTTGGTTACTTTTTTCTCATTGCTGAGGCAAAATACCCAACACTCAAAATGAAGAAAGGAAAAGTTTATTTAGCTTACAGTTTGTGGAGGTTTCAGTCCTTACTTGGCTGCTTAGCAGCAGAGTGGCATATGGCAGAGGGCGAATGTTCATGGCAGCAGAGCACAGCAGAAACAACCAGCAAAAGGGAGGAATCACTGCAAGCAGCCTCTTTCCTTCCCTTACCTTGTAAACAGCCTACCCCCACCCAGGGGGGGTGTAGCTCTCACACAGTCTCCATGCCCTCCTCTTCCATAGGCTCAGGATATGTACAAATTGAGCACCTTGGCTTCCTGCTGAGTCACTCAGCCAAACCTTTTGACTCCCCAAGTTGACACAATGTATAAACCATAACAGTTATCTTCATCTTTATTACTCAGTTATATAGATGATGGCTCATTTAATTAATCAATTTTCTCCATTTCACTTCCATTGTTCTACCACCCTGTCAGTGGTCTTCCCATTGGTAATAGCAGCACTTTTTGTTTATTTAGTCCCTCATGCTCTTACTTTGGGAAGAGATTTGGCTGCTTCTAAATATGCTGTATAATAAGTGGGTGTACACAAATTGCTATGGCAGGAGGTGGAGAAGCACCCTTTGGCAAGCCCTCACAGACATGGAGTGGCTGGTCGGGTAGGCGGGGTTACACAGCCAACCGCCAGGCTCTGTCAGCGTGTCTGCGTCTATAGGCTCAGGTGAGTCTTCAGGGCTGTCCCGTGGGCTGGGCAGAGTGCCTGGTACACCCTGGAGGTGGGGCAGAGCGCCTGGCATGTCCCAGGGGCTGGGCGGAGTGCCTGGCATGCCATGGGTGCTGGGTGGAGCTCCAGGGATGGGGCAGAGTGCCTGGCATGCCACAGGGGTGGGCAGAGCTCTGGGGGGGGCGGAGCACCTGGCATACCCTGGGGGCAGAGCAAAGTGCCTGGCATGCTCTGGGGGCCAGGTGGAGCTCCAGGGGTGGGGCGGAGCACTTGGCACACTGGGGAGGGGGCCGGGTGGAGCTCCAGGGGCTGGGCAGAGTGCCTGGCATGTCCCGGGGACCAGGCGGAGTAAAATTTATTTAGTTATTTGTTTCTTTCTAATAAATTGACCGGGGCTGGGGGTATAGCTCAGTGGCATAAGCACTTGCCTGGCAAGCGCAAGGTCCTGAGTTTGATCCCTGGTACTGGAAAAAAAAAAAAAAACACTAATGAATTGACCATTACATTCTAAAGTTCTGAAATGGCCAACAGATCATAGAAAGATACTTTAGTCTCCTGCTTGAAACCAACAGCTTCAGAAAACTGCTGGCCTTGATTCAGGGCCAAGCATTTGCAGATTTTTGTATGGCTGTAAACTTGTTGTCTCCTTTGGGTAAATACTCAAGAGTACAACTGTTGCATCTTACTTCAGAGAGTGTTTAGCTTTGGAAAAAGCCCCTCTAAACTTTCTTGTAAGTAGCTGTACCATTTTTATTTCCACCAGCAGATGCTCAATAACTTTTGGTGTTGTCATCATCTTGGATTTTGGCCATTTTAATAGCCTCATGTAATGATATCTCACTGTTCTAACTTTCAGTTTCCTAGTGACGTACGATGGGAAGCATCTTTTCATATGCCATCTGTATATCTTCTTCAGTGAGGTGTTCATTTGGTCTCTCACCCATTTTTGATTGGGTTGATCATTTTCTTGTTGTTAAATTTTATGAATTCTTTGTATATTTTAGGTAGTGGCCTTTTATCATAAAGTCCTTTGCAACTATTTTTTCCAACTCTGGCTTGAATTTGATGCAACTTTATCATGTATATAAGTTGGTGTATCTCCTGAAAAGAATGAAGTCCCCTCACTGCAACGATCCATCACAAATGCCCTTTTGCAATCCCACCATCTCTCTCTTGCTTCTTTCCTCAGAAACCATTAATCTGTTCATTAATATAATTTTTCATTGCAAAAATGTTCCACAAATGGAATTATGAGTTATGCAATCTTGTCTGCTTCATTCAGTATAATTCTCTGGAGTCTTAGTGTGTACTGGCTCTTTCTTTATATGTAATATAGTATCATGTGTCCACCCAACAGTTTAAACATTCAGGCACTGAAGGACACCTGAGTTGCTTCCAGTCTTTGGCTATCACAAATAAAGCTGCTATAAATATTTATGTACTAATCTTTGCACAAACATAAGTTCTTATTTCTCTGGGATAATACCCAAGACTGCAATATCTGGATCATATAGGAATCATATAGGAATCTGGATCATACAGTTCCTTAATTTTATAAGGAACTGCCAAATTGTTTTGCACCATGGATATACATACCACTTTAGATTCCTGCCAGCAATGTAAGAGTGCTTTAATATCTACAAATTGCCCCCATCATCTGGTATTACCATCACTTTAAGTTTTAGTCCTGTTCATTGGATGTAGTAACAAATCACTGTGGTTTTATTTCCTTAATACCTAATGATAAAATATATTCTGTGCTTAAAGGCTTCCTGTAAACCATATTTAATTATTATCTATTCATATATTTTGCCAGTTTCTACTTGGAATTTAAAAAATGACTATTGAGTTTTGAGAATTCTTCATATATTTGAGATACAAATTATTTTCCAGGTAGATGATTTGCAAATATTTTTCATATTCTTTACCTTGCCCTTTTATCTCCTTTATTCAGTCTTTTGTAGGACAAAAGTTTTTAATTTTAATAGGGTCAAATATATCAACATTTAAATGTATCAAGCTTTTGGTATTAAATCTCAGAGTTTATCTACTTCATGAGTCTCTACCTTTTAATTAATGTATTTATATCATTTACATTTAAGGTAATTATTCATGTGTTAGAGCTTACATGTCCTATTTTGTTAGTTTTTTCATTTGTTTTCTCTGTTTCTTATTCCTATGTTTCTCTTTCATGTTTTTCTGTCAGTTAATTGAACGAGTTTCAGAACTCTTAATAGTATTTTTGAGTGTATTCTGGTATGGTTTTATTAGGGATTGTCTTATGTTTACATTTTTAAAAAGTCAGACTGCTATGTATAAAATAGTTTTGAGGGCAGAAATATTAGCAGTAGAGAGGGCAATCAGAAAGCTACTGAGATTATTGTACAAGTTTATGATGATTATTTTCAGTGTTTCCATTCGTTCAAGTCTCTTGGGACAGACACCAAAAATTCTCAAGCAGAATATCCCAGTCTACATTCAGTACTGCCTAAGTCCTAAACTGAGTTCCAGGACTCACAACACTGCTATCATGGCTTCAGATACAGCATAAAGACTCCCAGGATTTAAGAGTCAAAACACTTACCTTGCAAAAGATCTTCCCTAATTTCTGGCCATCTGTCAGTTACCACATTCTTCTCTCTGTTTTATCCCAACCAAGCACTTTGAAAGAAGTATCTATCAGGTCCTATCTCTACTGCTATTTTCCACTCACAGTCCCTGTCACTAATGTATTACAAATTCTATTCAACCTTTGCTGTACCCTGAATCTACTGCATAATTACCCATAAGTTCTGTGAATCTAAAGTGCTCTCTCAATCCTGATTTTACTAAATATTTCTACATCACCTGATGACGTTGATCATTTCCTCTCTCTAGAAAGTCTTAGTTTCACTTTCCTTAGTTTTTTAAGACTGTGCCATTCTGATGTTCTTTGCCTTGGACATTTCCTCAGTCATAGCCTGAATCCTAATTTTAGATGTTACCTATGTTTTCTCTGTTCACATCTCCCTTTAGTGACCTCACCCATCCCCATGTAGCCATTCATACGGAGAATACTTTCAAATCTATGTGCTCACCTATGTTGGTCCATCTACCCATTTTGGGTCATTATAATAAAATATTGGTAAGTTATGAAGAAAAAAAGATTTATTTAACTCAGATTTTGTAGACTGAAAGTCCAAACAGATTGAGTCTGGTGAGGGTGCCCCTGGTTATATCACATCACGGTGGACAATAATGTGGTAAGATCATGTAGGAGAGAGATCATATAACCAGACAGGAGGCCAAACAGAGCAAGGCAGGGCAGAATTCTTCTTTAATAACCACCCCTGTCATGGGAACTAACGAGAGCTGTGAGAATTAGTTAATCTTTCCCAAGGGTGATGTTTCCAATGTCCCTGGCAACTCTATATCATAAAGGTCCCACTACCTCTTAATGTCATCACATTGGGAACCACACCTCCAACACTTGAACCCCAGGGACGACCTGCATGCAAACCGTAGCATTACCCTTCACCTTTCACCTGAATTACCCACCTATGTATAGGATGAGCCTACTGAAACTTCCACAGGCCTCAGACTCATCAGTGTTCCCCAAGTCATTCTTCCTTCAGTTTCTCCTCTTGGTGCCCAGAACTTCTACCCACTCTGCCGATGAGGCAAATAATCTAAGAAGGACCCTAACTGCTTTATTCTCGCTCACCACTCCCTCCCCTCCCGCATAACGCACGTTCTCTCTAACCCCTGTCTGGTTGCCATTTTAACCATCCATTGTTGAATCTGTTCTCTTTACTACATTACCATCTTGGTTCAAGCCACCCTTATCTCCCCCTATATTACTTCAGTCGCCTCCTAAATGATCTTCCTGTCACACTATTTCTGCTGTTATCTCCACAATGAAGCCATATTTCTAAAACCCAACCTCTATCATGACACCCAAGTACCCTACTTCTTTGTGAGTTAGGGGTTTCCTAAAACACAAGACTTTCTGTGTTAAAACTCGAATCGTTCCAGAGATACGAGAGCAGTTTGTGCTTTGGCTTGATTAACCCTTCCATGTCTTCTGCCTTCAGGATGAGAAGCACACCTACGGATATGAAGACCTGATTACTCCATTGCCATCAGTTATTTTTGTCCAAACTAAGTTATCTCTTATTATTTGTCTAAACCGGCGATGGCAAACATGTTGGAGCTGTCAGTGTTAACAAACAGCCTGCTGGACCACGTGTGCCATAGGCTCACCATAATTATAAACCTTATTCAGATCTTCTTAGTCTGCACATAAAGATCTTCTCTGTATTACGGATTTGTACATGTCCATCTCTTGATAAAATATTGTTTTCAGCATTTTCCCCCGGTACAGCCTTTCTCATCTTTTATTTTGTCACTTTAACCTGGAAATCTCTCGTGATTCCTAGAATTGGATTGCAGTGCTGTTCCACTTTCTCATATGACCCTAATTTCCCCATTACAAACATATGCATTTATAATTGCTTATTCATTTGTCTGTTCCTCCTATCACACCATAAAATAAAAATTGAGAATAAGAACTATCATAGAGTATCTAAGACCTAGTAGGTCTACAAAAGTAATTATTAGTTGATTGAATAACTTTTACTAGATTTTATTGGAATTGGGTTATAAGAAACAAAATGACCAATTGGTATATTTAGTGTAAGAGTATTCTATGTTTTCTTGCAGGATTTTCAAAATGCTGTTTCTGGTCACTTATACAGCAAAGACAGAAAGAGTGTGACTGCGAAAACATCAGGACATTAGTTATTACTTCAGTTCAAAGGAGAATATGGACTAATCTCTGCAGCATCCAAAATGAACTCTGGGTTTGATGTCCCTGAGGTTTCAAATGTAACAAATGAAAAGCTCCTATTTTTATGTTCTGAGGAAATCTAACTGAACCCACAGCACTCACATAATTCCAAAACTGGCCCAAATCGCTGCTGCTGCTGAAACCTTTATGTGCAGATTTTAACCCAAAGGAAACATTTGCGGACAAGTGTGGATAAGGGCTTTCTGCACGGGATTCAGAACCCAAACTGCTGACATGTAGGATGACAGTGCGGTAAGGGAATCAGTATTCCAGGCTATAGTATTACAAGAATATAATGCGTGACCATTTCCCAAGGAAATTGAGCCATAGAACAGCCTTTCTCTTTCTGTCAAAGGCATAACTGTTCAAAGATTCTTTAAAGACAGAACAGGGTGATTTTGCCTTTCCGGAGTGATCCACTGCTTTATCCAATACTCTGGCTCCGATTTTTGTTAGGTGAAATTGTGGGGGATGATAATTTAATCTGTAAAAATATGAAAGGGACGAACATTAGCGATGAGACTTAAACAGGGAGCTTCTTGAATCTTCTGAGGAAAGATTTTCACAAGAACCACAAGATGGCATTGTCTACTATGGGACTGTGTCCTGCCACTCTGCAAGAACTGACAGCAGAGGATGGAGGTAGTGCTATGTGTTTCACATGCCTCATTCTACTTTGAAAGGCTTAGACCTCCTTTCTGCATTAGTCTTATTTGGTGTGTTACACGGCTGTGGTGAGATCAGGGCTTCAGGATAAGCGACTTGATGAAACGAGTCTTGGGCAACCTCAAGAAAGCCGCTGGAGCACTGAAAAGAGATAAAAAGCACAGCAAGTCTGGGTGAAAAGAGAAGTTCTCCTCCCTGTCACGGCAGTAGATGTGAAGACTTTGCTTGCTTTTATGCATCAAGTCGATGGAGATTTTAGACACGATCCATGTATAGTTCAAAAAATTGAGATTTAAAAAAATCAAATCCCAAAGACTTTTATTCTTTCCCTTTGGTGTTATATATTTATCTACAGACAACCAGATTTCCCCTATAGCACGTGTAGGATGGAATACTGGCTCTTGTCTCTGGTTCGTCAACACGGCATCATAACGTCAAACAAAAGAAACTAATATTGAAAAAGAAACAAAGTCACAGCAAGTACCTACAAAGCACCTACATTAATGCTTGTACTTTACAAAACTTGCGCATTTTAGTCCTCACAACAGCCCCATGTGTAGTAAGTATTACAAATAGGGGACATTGGGCTCACAAAGGTTAAGAAACTAGCCCGAGCTCATAAAGTGGTACCCTAAGATGTAACTTCATATCAGATCTTTCCTAAAGCTTGGGAGCTTTGCCGTGTATCACAGTGTCTTCAGATTGTAAGACACTGAGTAGGTAAGCAAACCTGAAACAAATACCTGATTACTCTCTGTAGCCTCCGCGTACCATTCATACCAGGGAGATTGGTGACAAGCTGCAAATAGCCATAGCGTGGAGCTGCTGTTCTTCAGTGCTCTGGTAGAGGTGCCTGGTTAATATAACACAGAGTCCACCAAAAAATTGTATATGTACTTCAGGAAAAGAAAAACTTGTATGAATATCATAATACTAAATTTAGTGAGATATCATGAGATAAATCCAAGTTACCTTTGGCCTCTACAATTACAAGAGGTGCTAAAAGTGGTGGCTATTAGCTTCCAGATATTTTATCAGTATGGTGAACTTTGCTGGGGTGACCTTGATCACTGAGTTTGCTGCACATGCGTTTTCAATTTCTCCTCCAAGGGCCAGCAGTATAGTGGGTTTTCTGTGATATATGACATCCTCCTGGGTCCCCCATATGAGGGTAACACCATCTGTTGAAAAAAATCAGACTATTTTTCTTTTCCTGAAATGTATATACATTTTTTGGCAGACTCTATATACAAGATAACTAGAGAAGTTTTCTTTTTATCTCAGTGGGCCAGAAATGCAGTTATATTTACCATGTAATACAGAGGAAACTATGTCCCTAAACTGTTGTTGTTGTTTTTTTTTTTTTCATTTTTTTCTGGGTCACATGCATGCTCAGTGCCATTCAAGAAAGAGTTTGCAGTTTGAGGACTTAAAAATTAGTTTCATATGTACGTTTTTGTGTAAAAATATCTGTGAGTAAGAGTAGGCAATCCTTACTGCCTAACAAAAACGATGCATAAGACAGAATCCCTATACTTAAAGGAGTATAGAATCTAGAAAGACAAACATACACAATATGCAATTCCACATAACTCGGGAGGTGTTGGGAAAGTGGGGGGCCTTGAGGGCCAAGTGAATATGGGGACAGTATTCCATCCTGAGTGTTCAAGAAAAGCCTTACAGAGGAGCTCATGGATCAGACTGCCCTTGAAAGATCAGTTAGAGTCCCCTGCTAAACAGAAGTAAGTGTTCACCCTACCTCATACTCTTCACTTGAAACCTACTTGGAAGGGAAGTTTTAGCAACCGCAGGTACAAAGTATCGCATGCTGATTTGGGAGTATATGCTGGTAATTTTTTGTTTCCCCACTCTTCCCTTTGGACTGCCTCCCCGCTTCCAAGAGACCAAGCTCTAAAGATGGCATGATCTGGGCATCATTTGGGGTTGGCCAATATGGGAGCAGAAGATCCCACTAGCAGCATAAATATAGTGATGTGTTTATCATTAGCATTCCGTCTGAGTTTGCTGCAGTTCTGCTGCTCTCTGAGCCCTCCTAGGATTGTCGCTCCTGTTTGGAATGCTGGCCTTAGCTGTAGATGTGCACTAGGCTCCAGGAACACCATGGTCACTCACTCCCTGTGAGTATCTGAGTTCCACAGCACTTCTTGTTGGTTCCTTAACCCACACACATCTTTCTAAATCCTTCTTTCACTAAAAACATTCTTGATGATTCTCTCACAAAAAAGGTCATCTATTTTCTGAAGGATCCTGACTGATCAAGATGAGAAAGAAAGAAAAAGAGATAACCACAGCTTCATGTTTGGCAGTATCACAAATCATAAGAGTTGAGTGGAAGCATATTTGCTATGCA
Organism: Dinomys branickii; assembly: GCA_004027595.1. Classification (NCBI taxonomy): domain Eukaryota; kingdom Metazoa; phylum Chordata; class Mammalia; order Rodentia; family Dinomyidae; genus Dinomys; species Dinomys branickii. The sequence continues at coordinate 28,202 of PVLD010014957.1, forward strand.
GTGGATTGAATAACCTTTGGCAGAATCATTTTACATTGCTGAATTCCTACGAAATATATTATAATGGCAGCAATGTCTATGGTTTGATTTGGGTAAAATGCACCCAATTCAGAAAGTATTTCTTCATTTCCTAGTATGCAATAGTATTGCATTGGAGGGAAAGCCACATAGAGAAAAGTCATCTCTTTCCTTAGGAAACTCTCAGTCTAGATGAGGAGACAGAGGAATAAATCACTGAGTACACTGAAGATCTGCTGAAGAGCCAAAGTGGAAGTTTTCTCCATTTAGGAGGAGTTAGGACTATTTAGAATAGCTTAGTTTTCCTATGGTAACAATTCAGTCCAGAAAACTAATGTTTAACGCAACAAAATTATTTGCCTTTTATGTGAAGCCTGATGCATGCTGGATAGCCATCTTGTAGGTCTATCATTGGCAACATGGTTTTGACAGAAAGAGGACAACAAATTGATTTTCAATAGTATCGATCACTAAATAACAAAGACGTTTCTGTTCATAGTCCTATTTTCTGGCAAATAACTTCTGCCACAAGGGCTTATAGAGGTCTTCCTGGAAGAGCTTGACACTTGAGCTTGGTCTTAGAGAATAAAATGGCATGAAAATGTTATGAGGAAAGGGGAGAGTGTTCCAGCCAAAGAGAATGACATGCTTCAGGGCAAGGCAGTAAAAAAGGTCTGGCATCTTCAGGGAAGTGCATAGATTGTGGCATAGAAGGAACCCAAGAGGAGAGAGAGATTGATGAGAGGTAAAGCAGAAGAGAAGCAGTGGTCAGGTGGACAAGGGCTATACTTGCCATCCTTAGGGCTTGGGAGTTTACCCCAAAATACATAAGACAACATTGTAGGGTTTCAAAGCTCAGGAAAGAAACATAAATGCTCACATCTTAAAACAATCCTCCTAGAAGTAAGGCTAAAACATATCAGATAGAAATGAACTGAAAAGAAAATGGGCTGTGATATTCACACTATGGCTTCAATCCAGACATAAATAAGAAGGGACATAAGAAAGTTAGTCATAATGGGGATAAAAAACATGTGATGGAGTTGGTGCTACATCAGGTCAGGGTTCAAAAGACTTTATAGCCCTGCGGGGGAGCATGAGGTGTCTAGGATGGCCTTCAGGTATCTGACAAGCATTCCTGGAGGAAACATGGTACACTCTCTGAGTTGGAGAGTTCAGGTGAGGAGAGCAGAGAGAGGACAGATCTGCACTCCCTTCAGGATATGAGGAGTGCAGGACAGTTCTCCAAGCGGATCTGAACAGAACCAGTTTTCCTACTTTCCCACTTAGGGTTCTTAGAATGTGCTGAGAATACAACTTCTTTAGATCAAGAAGTGGCCAGAATAGCCCTGGCTCTGATCCATTCCTTCCTGGAGCTGGATGTCTCCTAGTGCTTTGGCCCAGTGCTTCATGCTGGGCATGTGGAGCACGCTTTCCGGAACCCTGCGGCTGTGGTGTAAGTAGGGCACACACAGACAAGACTCTCTCCACTCTGGGCCACTTTCTTGGGCTTTGGGGATAAGCTCGCCAGGAATCCTAAGATTCTGCTGTACCTTGCTGCCTCTACGTAAGTAAGAAATGAGTTTTGTATAATTTGTTGTATGCAAATGCTCCATCTCACTACATTTTGCAAGTGACAAAAGTTGGCACAGCATTAAGGGTACTTAAGATACAGGCAGGGTATTTAGAGTTTACCCCTGCAACTGAAAGCAGTGTGCAATGTCTGATTTGGGATCAAGAATTTGGCTGGAGTGACAGAAGTATGAGGCAACATAGGTGGCCACTGAAAACATGTAAAGAGAATCATGTCTGGGAATAATGGAAAAGAAAAGCCCAGGCTGTGCCTCTATGAAACGTGAAAAGGAGGGAGTATTCCCGGTAGTGAGCTACAGAGGAAGCCTTGATAAATGGTGACACAGAGGCAAAAGTACTGCTCAGGAGCAAAGGTCAGTGTGAGCTGGACCATGAAGGTAAAAGGAAACACTATCAAAGACCCAGTCTGTGAGTAGAAGGCAGAGAATAACGGCAGGGTACAAACTGCAAACGAGGCCATCCTAAATCAGGAAGGCATATACAGTAAGGCAGCAGATCTGAGAATTTCAGACTTATCACACTCAGAAATGACTGAGGATGCAATATTGAAAATATCTTGGTTAATAAAATTTAAAAAGTTTATCAGTGTTCTCCCCTCTCCCTACCAACCACATGCATTCAGATTTGGATATTTTTATAACCTGTGATGTACTACTTAGAGTTCACTTAAAAGTTGCTCATTTGACAGATTTGAGGATTTCTCAGCAGCAAATCTACAAATTTCTATGTAACAGTTTTAAACCAAAGAATTAATATATATCAGTGCTTATGTTTGTTACTTCATTTAATTTTACAAAGAGGGTATAATTATTCAAATTTTACAAATTAAGAATCAGGGGTCTAGAAAATCCCTAAATTGAACAGCTGGCAAATGAGAGGCAAAGAACCTAGTCAGGTCTTCATAACCCTCCGATGTCAACAACCTGTAGGGTGAAGTTATCCTGTCTCTCTTTCAGTCATCAAACAGATCACAGATCTTTGAAAAATGACACGAGCAAAGTGGGAAACTTGTGAGTCTTTAATCCTCCTGGTGTGAAAGTGCTCTGTCTCAGCAGATGTATGCAAGTGATACACAAACTCTATTTTCTAAGACTTTCTCTTACCCGCTTCATCTGACCTTCCTTCGTGCTTGGTAGTTCTCCTCCCGGTATGAGCTCTTCAAGGCAATATTAAGTGTAGTGAGAAAACTACATTCACTCCACCGAGGGATCCTTATGGGGCTTCTGTGACTTGCAAGAGGTACGGAAAGCAGAGAACTGTGTACCTACATACGTGCAAATTAGCAACATTCCCCACCTCTCCCACTGGCTTCTCTATTTACAGAGGAGCCTAACGGAAGGGAGAAATTGTAGTTAGGGGCTCAGAGTATGCAGAAAACCGATGACATGGATCATCAGAGAAATAATTTTCTTTTCAAATGTGACAATATTGGGCTGGGGATATAGCTCAGTGGAATAAGCACCTGTCTAGCAAGCGCAGGGTCCTGAGTTCAATCCCCAGTACCGCCAAAAAAAAAAAAAAAAAAAAAAAGTCTAACTCAAATATGACAATATTAAAAAAGCAATGATTATATAATAGTAAAAAGTAGGGTATTTAACTCCTAATTCCTGACAGAAGAGATGAGTAGGGAGGTGTTTTAGTCATTTTCCCTCCATGGGCCTAATGCCTAGCACCTGCAACTTAAAGGAGGGGAGGTTTATTTTGGTATACAGTTTTAGAAGTTTCAGTCTGTTGTTGGCAGGCTCACACACAGAGCAAGTACAGGGGCTAGGGGAGGCAAGTTGCTCACATCATGGTGGTCAGGAGGCAGAGAGAGGACGGAGAACCAGAGGGAGTTATACTCCTCCAGCTCACACCCCTACTGACCCTCCTCTTGCAATACAACTTCACTTCCTAAGAGCAAATCAGCTGTAGCACACCCCTCACCTAGTCACCTGCCCAACACACAAGACTTCTGGGCCCAGTTCAGATCTAAAGCATCTCCGAAGGACAAGGAGCACAGAGCAAACACCGATACTTTGCCTTTACCTTTGGTAAAAACGTGTTTAATTATGCATTTCACAAATGTGAAATCAATATCTAGTACATTGAGAATCAGAATATTTTCCATGCTGAGCACCACAAAATATCTAACTCCTATACTAACTTAATCACATCAAGACAAACCAACAAAAATATGAAGAAAAATGAAACAGCAACATAATCAAAACACATAAAAGACATGAAGAATAAACACATTTGCTCCAAAGTCCTTATTAAAACAGATAGCAAATATAAAATGGTCATATTTCCTTATCATAAAATAAATAACACATAGTAACTATTATTATTCTATTATTTGCTTGGGAAATTCCTTTTTTTTTCCCACAAAATAAAAAATTTAAAATTAAGTATCTTTGAACCAAAACTGTACCATGAATAAGAAACACAATACAAAATGACATTGAAATCTTATTGGAGAAAAAAAAGGATCAGCAAAGATCTATGAGATCAATATTTACAAAGTAAAAAGAAAGAAAAATTGGTATTTCTAATACTCAAATTATTGGGATTTTTCTGCCTCTTTAAGAAAAAAGAAAAAAATGTTGGAACAAAAATATCCAAGAGGATGGAATCTGGGGAAAAATACTACATAGGGTAACAGAAAGCATTTTAAGTTCTCTAAACATATTGTAAATCATGGCATATAATAACATTACATAAGGAACCAAATAGTGTGCCAAGCCAAACCAGGTGGAATTCAGAGAGAAACTGACAGACACACAACTGCTAAGGGAGGGTACACACAGCACTCTGTGTGACAGAGATCACCAGTGCTTACGAACACCTAGACCTCCTGAGCGCACAGCTCCATTGCCTGACCTTCCGTTCCGCCCTGTGGTCACCATGCCAGCACCGGCTTCTCCGTCTTCTCCAAAGGAAGGCCGACAAGTGGGAGACGTGCAAGGCCCAGGCAGGTCCTGTAAGTGAGGAACGCGGGCCGGGTGGGGTGCACATGTCCCAACCAAGTGGGACATAGCCACTGCATGGCCCCACCCAACTTCCAACAAAGTCAAGGAAGGGGTCTTATACTTCTTCAGTCTTTCAAGAGAAGCCAAAACCTCTGATTTTATGTGGTTTCTCAGGTTTTTTCACTGCTAGATGATTATTAACAAAGTAAGACTCCTTTGTGTGTTGAATCTACCTCCTGATTCTCTGGTGGAAGACCACTCTAGGTTCTTTTCCCATTCAGGAAACCTTCAGCAACCTCCCTGGTAATTGTAAATGCTCTTGAATGAATGACTACATAGAGGAATGGAAATTATCTCTGCCTTCAAGGATTTTAGTCCTGTTAAGAAGACAATCAGACAACAGTATATAAATGTTACAAAAGGGCCACACCTAGCATACATCAGAAGCACAGAAGGGTCATTGAATCAAGCATGGATGTATCTTTCTAAAGTATTGTTTTTATAAAGACAGCCCTCCATAAGGGAGTGAAAAAAAATAGAAGAGAAGGTTTATCCTCTTATGCTGGAATGCTATCCCAAACTGATGTTGAATGAATTACGTGTATCAACATGGACAGATATTTAAAATGTCAGATGTTTTTCAGGTGAAAAAACAGCTACAAAAGGGTTGATAGAAACTAATACCAATTATGTAACAATTTAAACGCATAATATGACTATAGACACACAAAGCACATAAGATGTTCTACAGAGAAAAGGTGCACACTGAAATGCTGTCTGACAACTCCAGTGTAATGATTACCCCTGGGGAAGGAGGAAATGTGGGGGCTAGGATGTGCCGTGACTTTTGTTATATATTAATATTATATTTGCTTGTAAGATAAAATATCCAAAACAAGTATTTAATGTATGATGAGATATATTAAATTTGATTGTTAGGTACACTGGTATCTGTTTTCCTCTATACTTTGTCAGTATTTTTCAAATATTGCATAATTTTAAAAGATAATTATGTGAAATACTGGAGAAGAAAGTTGTGAGTTAATCATGGGAACCTGAGAATCATCTTCCACTGTTAACAATGCTGCAAATGTGGCGAAATGCTGACTTTGACTAAGCAGCTTGGACGTGGTTGAAGTTTCCTCCTCCGAGTGTCACACTGAAACCTCAGTCACCACTTTCCCTGGGCCCTTTCTGCATCCTTTATCCCCAGCTACCTCTAGTCAGAGGATGGGCCACCGGTCACACCCCTGATCAGGGACAAACAGTTCCCAAGCCTGGACACAGGCACTGGACAACAGAGAAAGAAAATTTGTTTCTTTACAAAAGATACAGAGTGTGCTCAAGGAAAGGAAAGGGATATTAGAAAATGATGGGCCCAGTAAAAGCCTTAATAAGGACCTAGTGCACCTCCTAATTTTACAAGGGAGAAAATCCTCAGAAAGAAAAACAATCTTCCTCAGTGGCAATAGCCAATAATAGTATGGCTCAGATATAGAAGCCTTAGGCTTTCAACCCAGAAATTTTTTACATTGCTGTACTCACACTACTAACAGAATTCTAGAGTTGATGGGAACCATGACATCACCTACTCCGTGTTCACTATACTGCAAACACAACAACTGAGCCTTCCAAGAGTCTTCTCTTGGGTGAAATTAAGAAATTTCCAAGTCAGCTTCATATCCTCTTTAAAAAAAAAGTACTAACACAACGAAGAATTTCACTTTCATCATAAAAATTGCCAAGTTACTTAATCTGCAAATCAGTGAGCAAAATACATTCTAAGAACCACCGAGTGGTTCTAATTCACCACAATTATTTCTGTACATATTATACATACTGTTGGAAGTTTTCTCTAGCTTCTTTTGTAGAGAAATACTGTTCGTGCAGTCACTTGCCACTTCCTGGGAGAAGTATTTCCTCTAATGCCAAAGGTGAATTTGTCTCCCTTTTCTTCACTCCCATATGACATTTACAAATTAATAAAAAATAAAATGTTATGTGGTAAGTGTTTTGTACAATAGCAGATTCCTCAGGACCACGCACCATGCTTGATTCATTCCAAAATGATACATGGTCAGCTCATGTTTATTAACTGAAAAACAGTGATCATTCACTTTAATGTGCATATATTTCTAAGAAATAAGTGTATTTAATTACTATTATTACATATTCTAAAATTCTCTAAATTCCCTCTGAATTTTAATAGTCTTATTCAGTGTTCTGTTTAAGCAACATTGGAGGTTTTATAAGAGATATAGCATCTCAGCTGGGATATATAAGGAGGTTTTAGACTGAAGAAGATTTTCTCCAAGATTCCACCAGGTCATCCATTCCATCCCGCACGTCCAACCACCACCATACAGTAGGGCAACATCCTCAAATCCACATATCTAAGTCCACCTTGCCTACAAAGTTATAAATGTTCACCTACCTTATGGTAAGCAACACTTTGATATCTTTTCAAGCTTTTCTAATGCAACATAATTCATAGAAAAAAACCATACAATTTATTATAGGACTAGTTCCTAATAATTCACATCATTCACAATGATGCATTAACACTGTGTATTAACTTGTAACAGTTCATGTAAAGCTTCTTGATTTTCTTGAAGAATTATATAAAATCTCATGCTCTCGTGAAAGATTCCCATTCTTAGATCAGTAACAACATCATTTGTCTTCTACATGCTTATTTAAATGATAATGGTGTCTTAAATAGGAAAGGGTTTGAAGTGTAAATACTTCTCCCTCCCTGAGTAATATCACTGAGTATCAGTACTGAAGAAAGGTCACAGACTACCATTTACCCAAAGCTGAAGTAAGTGAAAATAGCTACTGTGAAAATACCAATAGGGTTAGTCACCACAGCCCAACAAGTTCTTTGCAGAAATCTTACTGAATATTGCAGACCAGGCAGAACCTAGGTCCTCTTATCATCGCATACATGTATTCAGCATCACCAGGTGCTATCTGGTGTAACTTATATCTTGCCTCAAGAGAATTCAGTGGTACACAGAGTAGTAAAGCCCCACAAGTGCTAAAATGCCTGGGATTTATAGTCCAGTACTGTGTGGCTGAAAGACCTAGAGCACCCATTATGTTTGTTAGGAGTATAGACCCTCACACACACACACCTACTAAATTCAGCGTCTGCATTTGGCAATATCTTAGGTAATTCCTACACACTTCAAAGTGCAAGAAACACTAGCCCAGCATCCTTCCCCCATAGCCTATAGGCCTGGATGGAGAGCTAGACTATTACTCTCAATGAAATACTGTATTTAAGTTGCAGGATTTAACAAAACAAGTGGCTGACAAAGAGGAGGAAACGTTTATACGTTAATACCTGTGGTCAGCTTGTGCAAAACTCCCCCCAATTCTGGCTAGTTACCAGGAGTGAGCTTCTTTGCGCACCACCTGCAACTCCTTTTAGCTCTGTAGGTGTCCCTCATCCCCCCAAACACCCAGACTTCTGCCCAGGAAGTCCTACTTGGTCTAAACCTCAGGACTGTCTTCCACCCTCTACCTTTCTTCTGAAGATTTTCCCTCTCTTAGAAGAGAAAAATCAGAAAAGCAGAACCTGGTTCTGTATTTTTCACACAGCTTGCTTAAAGCTAAGAGCATGAAATGCAATTAACACCAATATGAAATCCACAGTTGTTCATTACGAGGTTATTCAATGCTATTGTTACCTGACCTATAGGCAGCTGTTACCAACTAATTTAAATTGTCACTGAGATCTGGAATTATTACATACAAGTGAAATAAATCTGCCTTTCAGACTGGTACAGTAAGGAATGTTTCCCTCTCCTCTCTCAACCCCCACCATTGCCTGGTCACATATAGCCAGTGGTCACACATCTCACTTTTCTTCATGTAATTCACTCCTTTTTTATTATTTTTTTCCCTGAGATTCTGCTCTGTTAGACACTTTTATTCCTGTGACCCAGGATTTGGGGCCACTGAAGACACAGTAAAGAGGTTAATCGGAGCTGAAATAGATCAGATCTGTTACACTCATTGTGATTTATCTGACTCCTTTGCTGGTTCACCAGCTTGAAATCTTTGGCACTAGTTCAGACCATGTCTCTGGTAAAGAAATTTTTTTAAAAAAAATGTATTTAAAGCTTGCTCTGTTTTCATTATAAATGATACGGTAGAATCTCAAAGTGCCACAACGTAAAATGCATATACTAAATTTGATAGCTATTTCCCTCCCTGGGGCTATAAAATGAAAACAAAAGCAATTTAAGAAATTATTTTCAAACTTCTGTGACACACATTGGAAAATATATTTGTTAGACTTATTTTTATTGTTGGGTGCTGGAGACCCAAAGGCAGCAGCTGTTTTTTGCATATGCTGATACTATTCCACAATAATAAATATAGATGTGCTGCCTGCTTGAGAGAGAGATGCAGTGGTATTCTAGACCTACACCCTCTGGCCCCTATCAGTGTGAGAAGGTTGGCACTGGCTGGTAGAGAAAGCCCTCAGTAACTAGAACACTGAAACATGGTAGAAATCTTGCCTTCAAGGCAAAGATGGACCCAAACAGAAAAATGCCTTGTGCCTAGTAGGAGACCTTGTCAGGTTTCCCAGCATACCCTCTGCTTGTCTGGTATTTTGGTCCTCTCAGTTATCAAAACCTGATTTGAAGATGACTCAAACTGGACAATGGTGAGCATTAAGTATACATGGGCACTAACCTAATAAGTTCTAAGAGTTCTTAAGGTGAAACAATCTTTGTCACAGATGAGTTTAGTTTTGAATTGCAAGCGGGCATAATGGTAGAATATTGGCCATATTTTTATCCCTAGGATCAAGTACCAGCCATACACAACAGGGGAAAGGTTTTGTTGTTGTTGTTGTTGTTCATGGTTTAGTTTCAGTCCATGATCAGCTGCCTCCAAGGCGGGAATATCACGACAGGCGAGCATGGTAGGGCAAGATTGCTAATTTCTTGGCAGCTGGGAGGCAGGACACAGAGAAAGAGCATGAGCCCAATCTCCAACGCACATCTCCAGCTCTGCCCCACTGCCCAATAGCACACTCTGCTCGAACCATTAACGGATTAACCTCCTGCTGAACAGGACCCCCTGATCCAATCACCGGTCTATGTATCTCACAGTCCAGTCAAGCTGACAGTTAAGCTTAACAGGTATAGCCGGATAATTTAAGTTGGAATTCTACTGATTATAATATGATTAGCATCCTCTGCCTTGCTCAGTGTAGCAGCTGACCCTAGAAGACAGGGCTCCAGAGATCTTCCAGGAGCCCACGTAGAGAAAACTCTGTGGCCGCCTAGCACCACACTCTTGAGTCTCAGTCACACAATCACATTTCCGAGAGTTCCACTCCCACTCAGAAACAAACAACACAATACTGTTGGGGTGCTGTGTCCCAAAACCCACAATGTGGTTAGGAAAAAGCATCAGCAATTCCTTTGTGAGATGGAATATTCACGTCCATAGACCCAGACCTTACCTTGTCTTGAGTTGCAGAAGCTGGATCTCAAGGTTGAAGGCAGAAGAGAAGCATGACACCACCATTCCTTATGAAAGAAATCTTAAAACAGATATAGGAACCATGAACACCCAAGGTTACCAAAGGGTTTCCTTTACTCCCCAGATTCCAGAGATCTAAGAGACTACTGGTCACAAAGGTCCTGCTAAATAAATCTTCTGCATTTATAGCTCTTCTGTTTCAGAAGTCTTGGGTGTCTCAAAAAAAAAAAGAAAAGAGAGAAAGGAAACTACACAAAAAGCCCATCCCATGTTGCTCACACACACTTTGAATCTACTTGCCTGCTAACTTCAAAGGTAGCCTTTGTTTATGGATGAGTCCTCAGTATTTTTTCACTTGGCCTATAAAGTCACTCTGGCTGTCAGGACACTGACGCAGGTGCTGTGAAGGCATCACACAACTTTCATCTCGGTAACTGATGGGACACTGTCACTCTGTACTGTCCAGCCTCAGAGACGCGACCGCTGCGGAAAATGACTGATGGAATCCACACTGGCTCTGAAGAACCCACATATGCTTCAATGTCTCACAGAGTTTTGGGGTTTTGTCTTTATGAAAAGATAAAAACTACCAGAAAGAAAAGCTGTATGTTTTATTTTTTAAAATGTGCCTTAGGTGAAATTAAAAGGCCTTTAAAAATATTTTTGGCTATTTTTAAATTGGCTCTGACTAAAAATTTTAAGCACGACAAACCTGCTTCCAAATCCAATCATTTTGTGAACCATCCAATCTTTGTTATGAGCATTGCTGGTTTTCAACTTAGAGATGGGTAATCTCCAAAGGTCTATTTACTTGTGTAAGTTGATTCTTACTTGGAAATCAAAATCTATTTTTCAGAAAAATAAGATTAGAAATTATATCTATAGGTCCTTCAAATCTCCTTAGGCAATAATGTATATATAAAGTCCTATGCTTTCAAAAAACATAGTTAAAAACAAAAATAACTTTTTCCATTTTGCAGATCTTTTACCTGAACACATTTTAATTAAAGGAAGACTTGGAAGAAAGTTGGAACATTAGTGACAATATAAATAATTGGACATTTTCTAAGGCTTTAAGAGTTAATGGTAATTAGCAAATTTCAAAGCTTGTGGTGTTATTTACTTAATCAGATGTGTTAACTGGTCATGTTTATCAAATTCTGTCAGCCTTTTCCTTTTTGAATATTAATTACAAATCCAAAGAAAGAAATAAATTAAAGGAGAAGAAAAACATTTTTCGTGATGTCCTAGGAAAATGATGGTAACAAATGCAGATACAAAAAGTGCACGCCCATGTGAAAAACTTGATCAAATGTGTGAAGTGAACCGACCGGCAGCCCGCCCGTGGAGGTGTTGAAGTTATAACACAACCTGCGGACATCCTCCTTAGAAGGAAGGTTACTGCGAAGCAAGGGTTATCCAAGTACGGTTCGCCGAAGAGCAGTCCTTCTTTGCTTCATCACCTGGAACTCCTTAGATATCCAAATTATTTGGCCTCACCTTAGTCGTGCTAATTCCTAAGCGCTGACCTGGGGCCCAGCTGTTTCGAGGTTAGAGAGCTTCCTGAAGATAGCAAGGCTACAGAAAGAGTGCCGCTCGTTAGAGCATTTCCTACTATGACCACGAGGTGGCTCTGTTTGTCAGGACAGGTTGGTTCCATGAACGACTTTGGGCATTGGAGCCCAGAATTAAGGCCACTCTGGTTATGTGGGTGAGAACGAGTTATCTGTTGCCTACATTTCTTAAGTAACCAGAACATATAAATATCCGTTATTTTAACTGGTCCAAACTAAGTTAATAGGACATTTCTAAATTTGTTTTTCATGGGAATGGCTTATTTGCAAAAATGGAAATTTTTATTAATACATAGAAAACATATCTATTCTCTATACTGCATTGCCAAATATTGTTCTAATACCTAAAAAACCTGTACAATTCTCCCTTGACTGAGACATTTTGAACTGTTTTAGAGCTATGCCAGAAGATAGCCAGCAAAATCAGAGATGAGCCCTCGATTCAATCTTAGATTCACTGCCTTCTGCATTGCCCCATCTAGGGCCACGCATCAGCCCTTGGGCTGACCTCTGACTTTGGCATCCATCCTTTTATCCTTCCGAGATTGGACTGAGTTTTAAACTGAAGCCCTCACATTTCCCATCCCCTGCTCTATGTAGCACTGTACTTTATGCCTTCCCGCCCTACACAGTGGTCAGATGCTAGAGAATTGGGACCTTCATAGCCCACCCCATGGGAAACGCTAGCAAGAAGAGGGAAAACTATTGAGGCCTCCACAGCAGCCACCTCTGGATTGGGAAGATTTTTGTGTCTATATAGAGGCTATATTACCACAGTTCAAATGTTACTAAAACTCTGTAAACTCTTTACAAGAAAAATACTAGAAACATCCATATAAATATTTTAAATTTCTTCTTTTGTCTACCAATGTTCTTTATTGAAAAAGAAAGATTCTTCACCCACAGGGGTTTTTAACCAAGATTCTTCCAACATAAAAGCTTATTTCAGTAGAAGTGTTTCCCTATGTAACTCTATGCCTTTTATGCATATAAAATATTACACTAAGAAGGGCCCTTTGGTTCATCAGACTGCTCCAAGAGTCCATGTAATAAAAAGATGGGGAACCCTTGGCCTATCCTGAGGGATGTGACCTAAACTCCAGAGGAAGTAAGTAATGCTCCTCCTTCTGGGCCCCACAAAGGCATAAGGAGACAATTACCCAGTGATAGAAAGTAAACTGAGCCCTGGGATAAGATGAACAAGGGCAGTCATGCTCCTAAATTCAGCCAAGATCTCAGACCACTCAGGGGTAACTACTCTTGCCTCTTCCTGAGGAATACTTCTCACAGTAGGCCATCTGAGTCCTAGCATCATAGAGAGTATAAAGCATAAGGCAGGAACTTAGCACATTGGTACATCTTTTTTGACTGAAATATACCAAGCAGACTTAATTATGACAAAAATGGATACCAGCATGTGAGTCTAAGACTTGCATTATTTTCCTTTGTAAGTAAACAAAATATACTTCCAGTTTCATGAGGACCAAATAAGCAATGTATAAGATACATATTCTAATGGGAGAAAAATGTGTCCTATTTCAGGATAGGTTAGATACCAGGGTGTATTTCATAGATATAAGAATCAAACTTAAACGTCACTCTGAGGGACTGATTACACAATAGTTCTCCCCATTTTATGTAAACCTCTTTTAGGTTCACTGGAGCAGTATTTCTCCCTGTTTCACAGTTGAAGAAACAGACAAAATCTTCTCCATGTTTCCCTGACTACTTAGGCCTACAGTGAGAAAGACTGTCTTCATGCATAATTTGTGGGCTTTCAAGAAGAGCTAAACACCTCCAAAGGCATCTTAAACAGTCCTCTCAACTTCAGGACTCTTTCTCTCTTTATTACTGATTAATAAGGATAAATAATGACAGGTGTTCTCACCTCTGGCAAGTGAAATGCTCAGCCTTTACTAAGGAAGCCTATGTCTGTAGAAAATAAAAGAGTCCATCCCTAAAACAATACATCATTCCAAGTGTTGTTTGCATTTAGTGTCACCGATTTAGACACCAACCATGTAGTTGGAGAAATATTTAAATTGTGTATTAGGAATTACACCCTTCTATTTTAGCTTCCCCCTTTTTTGTCATAGATTGTAGACTGACTATAAAATACTTATCATACCAGGGGAAAAATAATCTTAGGATACAAGTTTTAAATCAAAGGAGAATTTAGAGATACACAAGAATCAGTATGTACCAGTGAGCTCTCCTGTTGCTGCGACAATGTACCCAATACCCATCATTGAAGGAGGAGGGGTTTATATTTTGTTCAGTTTCAGAGGTTTGAGTCCGTGGTTCCCTGGCTGTGAGGCAGAAATACAATGGCAGAATGGCCCAGAGGAAAAAGATGCCCAACCATGGCAGCCAGGAAGTGGACATAGAGAAGACATGAACTTACTCCTTCAGGTCACATCCCCAATGACCTTCCTCCAACCAGATCCCACATTGTAACAGCACCTTCAGCTACGACCTTATCAGTGGATTAGTTCACTGAAGGTGGGGTCAGGCTGGAAAGGGCAGATCACTGAAGGCATGACCTGGAAGGATATAGTCACTGTCCCCAAGCCATCCTTCCCCTCTCTCTGCTTGGTGCCCACCATGGATGGGCAGGTTTCCTCTGCCAGGCCCTCTGCCCTTCCGTTTCTGCCTTGACTCACTCAACCATATGCTGAACCCTGTGAAACCGTGAGCCGAGAGAAATCTCACCACCTTTATTTTTTCTAGTACTTAGGAATTGAACTCAGAGCCCTCATATGGAGCTACCTTCACACCTACTTTTACATTTTGAGGCGGGTTCTTGCTAAGTTGCTAAATTCCCCAAGCTAGGCTCAGACTTACAGTTCTCCTCCCTCAGTCTCATGAAATGCCGGAATTATAGGCATGTGCCACATGCCTGTTAAACCTCACTTCCTTCGTAAGTGGTGGTGTCAGATACTTTGGCCCAGTGATGGAAAAGTGTGACTGAGGCACATTCCTTTTGTATGGATTCCGAGATGAGGCAACAATAACATTATTTCTCTTAGAAGGAATGACTCTCTTTCACTTGCTAGTACTTGAGGAAACAAGTTTTCTCACAAGTACTGAATACGCCCTTTACAGTTAAGCAGGTATCTTCATTGGAGGAAGGAATCTGTTCTGGTATTAGGATGGACATTTGGGCAATGCTAGGGGGAGTTGGAGCTGGATTATCAGTCACCATCAGGGTCAAGGTAGAGCTGAACATTTAGCACTGGACATTGTGGAGGCAAGTTAAGATTTAGGTGGGAGAAAACACACTTCAATTAAACAGGAAGTAGAAGTGAAGTGCAGTGGTGAAAAAAGATTGGAAAACAAGACAGCTGTCTGTTCAAAAGCTGGCAAAGACAGGCCACTTCTTTGAATCACAGCAGCCTAATTCATGGAACTAGGAGTTATAGTGTATTCTGGAAAACACTGGCAGGTGAAGGACGGCTGGAGCCCCAAGCTACACACTGCACTTAGAAGTCAAAAAGTTGGTACTGATAATTAAGAGGTGAGATATAGGAGAAAACCGTATACTGTCGTAGTCATGGTTTACAAGGGAATTTACTTAATATGGACACATAATTCACAGAATTATTTTATAATACTTACTCAAGTCAAATGCAGAAGAACGCAACAGGTCTGTCCAAGTACTAGAGACCCAAAGAATACAACTGAAGTCCTGGATCCCATGGCAATGTCCTGCATGAGTCCAGCTGAAGACCTAGGACCATAGCAATGTCCTCTGTGAGTCACAGCACAGACCTAGAGCCCACAGCAATGTCTCATGCAAGTCTGTATCAAGGATCTGCATTGGGAGGCTCAAAGGTCAGCGGTGGAAGCTAGAAAGTCTGTGCCAGTGGGATGAAGGGTCTGTGCCGGGAGGCTGAGGGATCTGCACTGGAGCCAGGAAGCCACGCTCAAGGTAAGGGCCAGAGCTACTCTGAAAAGAATCACAGGCATCTTTAGAAACTGTAAGGACCCGAGCTCCTCTGGTGATGGGAACAGCTGAGTTCATATCAGGAAAACCAGCACAAGCTTGTCCAGGAGAATCAACAGCACACTTTCTTCCCCTACAGTTCTCCTTTTGTGCTGTTGGCCTCAGGTGGCCCTTCCGCACTCAGAACCATCCTGATCAGTTAAGCTGGGTGTCACAAGTTAACCATTAGTGAAATCACCACATGCACTGAATTTTTGCAAGACATTTTGGTATTTAAGGGGTGGGAAGAAATAACAAAGCTGTGAAAGAATAATAATCCTTCTCATCTCAGCTAAATTTTAAAAATGATTTTTAACTCACACAGCATTGAGTTAATGCCTGTGCAACTAAACTGAAAAGGAGAGAAAGCCTGCTTACCTTGTGGAGCAAGTGCTCTTCTTCAGCCAGCTGCTCTCCAGCCGGCTGCCTCTCCGCTGCTTCTCAGCACTCCTATAGCTAGCTACTCCCCATTCACATTCCAACTTCCTTTTCCTGATCTCCAGATGCCATACTAGTAGGTATTATTGTTATGCAGCTGTGACCACGTGGAATTCACTCTTCCAGAACAGAAAGGTGGTGTCCTATTGCAGGGCCTGCTACTGTCTGCGGAGGAAAATACACTGGGTAGACACAGGGGAGGATGGAAGTGGCAAGGGATTTCATGGCCAGCCGTGGAGAAAGTTCACTCAACCAGGGAGAGGTGAGAGTCAGTGAATAAAGGCCCTGCTCTCTCCACTCCTCTAGTGAAACACGTCAAACTGTGAAATCTGTTCAGACAGTGCGGGGGCTTCCGTTTTCCCACCACCTGCTCATTAACACACTCTGGTCGAAGTGCCTCCTGTGACAGACACATAAATAAAATATTCTACCTACAGTGATTTCCCAGGGGATACTTCCATGGAAACTTAGCCCAAAAAGTGTGCATATGTACTTGTGCATATGTATTTAAACCTAAAGTGATTCACTAAGATTTGATATTTATTGACCAAAAAAAAAATCTAATTTTCCTTTTCTTTTTCTCATGAGTACACGTTTGCAGTACATAATACCCGCATTATTTGCGTGGAGTTGGTGAAGGTACACAATGCATCTTAATTCCTTTTTCATCCTCTTTCCCTCGCCTTTCTTTTTCCTCCACCTCTTGATCCTCTTCCCCCTTGAAAAAGATCTCCCTCCTTCCTATTATTTCTCTTTTATTTTTGGCTTTATATAAACTCTGGGTTTTTCATACAGGAGAAACCATGTGATGTTTTGGCCCCATTTTCCTACGAATGGTTCAACTTTATCTTTCTTTATGGCAGAGTAGTACTCCATTGTATATAAATACATTTTCTTTACCTATTCATCTATTATCTGTTATTATGTTGATGCACATTCATTTACACTGAATCTTAATGTTACTCAGTATTCCTAAAATGACAAGCCATATTGTCTTGAGCAAAGGAAAGTGAGCATGAATTGCCAGTTCAGAGTAGAGACAGCTCCAAGGGGGCGGGACTTGCCACCTTCTTGGTCTCAGGTTCTGCCTTGGAAAGGATGATCTGTCACTTTCCCACCGAAGGAGAAAACTGGATTTCAGCAAATTCGACTTACTAGTGATATTTGACTCATCGTCTAATGGCTCAAATATCACTATTTAATTTTTATGCATGTACTTAATAAAGACAAACAATATTTTAAATATATTTATAAAATGTTTATGAAAACTTTGTGGTCATAATTTTTAAAAAGCCAATAATTCAATATCTGGAAGGATTGAAATCTGTGCTATTTATGTTCAAATGTGAAGAAACAGAAAAAATGCTAGCATATAATAAAATCTCTCACAGAAATCTATAGGAATGAGTAGGTGAGGAAAGAGAGTGTAGAAAGAGTAGTTTTACATCCATTTGGAGTTTTAAACATTTTTCCCAGAAAATGTTATGGCAAGAAATGCACATTTTCTGGCCACTTTTGAATGAAGGAGTTGCAATACATTTTATAATATTCTTCTATCCAGTACTCACTTAGTGTAGCAACCAGTCTGAACTACATAGTGAGGACTTGTCTTAATAAAAAAAGAAAGATAAACTTGAGCCACTTTTAGAAAAACAGATGCACCTTGAGACCATAACGTTAAAGGAAATAATTCAGACATAGAAAATTAAATGTTATGTGATTTCCCTTCTGTGAGACACCCAACGTAAAAATAAAGAGCACCATAAAGGAAAGATGGTAGGAACAGGGAGGTGGACTTTGTGGAGATTGGAACGGGACCTGAGGAAGGGGTCACAGGGGAGGCAGAGGGAACGGCAGGAAAAGATATCAAGATAGAGTATGTGTACATACCAATCCCCAAAATGAATGTAATTGTTGTGTATCGCCAACATAAAAATAAAATAAATGTTTCCTTGGGAAACTGCTTGGAAAGCTTATTCAAAGCGAGGATAAAATAGCACTTTGGTGAAACAGCTACAACCATAATCTTGGGCAGGACAGTGTAAGAAACAAAATTAAACTCTCAGGTACCGCACTCTGCCCATGCAGAACTCAGCCCCTTGAATTTACCAGGCAAATGGACAGTTTGTACACTAGATTATCCTCCATTACTGAAGTATTTGCATGAGCCTCCAGATATTTGGGGTTTAAAGCAAGGTGATGGTTGAGGAAATTTAGTGCTTATGAGCCTGATACTGAGCAAAGTTTCTCCAGACACCACAGGAAGCAGTCCTACCTTACAGGGACACTAAGGAATCTTACTGGCAGCCAAAAAAAAAAAAAATGCACTGTGTTTGATCAGAGTGACAACTGCTTCAAAAAGGAGAAAACACTTCTCGGAAGCAGAATTTCAGAAACTTATTGGGCAGGATAGTGTATCAGAAATTTGGAAACAAGAAGAGCATAGAGCAAAAGATCCAACTCTCACTTGCATGCGCCATCACTGCCGCAGGAAGAAAGGCGCTCAGAAACACTTGCCAGCTGCTTGTTTCTTCCCGGTACCCACATGTTGGGAAGTGAAAGCTCTAAATTGATCTGGCATTTCTAGAAAACCTCTTATTCAGGAAATGTCATGTTCTGAGCACCATTGCCCCGTTTTCTAATACCCAGCTGGAAATGATCACGGGAAATGATCAGGCATGATCGGATTATGTAACAGGATTTTTTAGAGAAACTGACTGACATCTAACTTCAGGTCAGTTTTGTTCGAGTAAAGGAGGGTTATCTGAGGGAACTGGCCATCACGGAGCTCAGGACCAAAGCGCTGGAAACTCCGGATCCTCCCAAGAGCAGTGTAGGCAGGTGTCTGCCACCCCTTCACCTGGAATCCTTAGTGAGGAGCAAAGAGGAGGGGGAGCTTTTATACCTGAAGGTGTTTTGTGAAGTTTACAGTGTGTATAGACTCTTACATGTAATTTTACAAAGAATGTTTGAACTCTGCACTATGATACAGTTTTGTTAGGGAGAGTGCAACTCAAAAATAAGTTTCTCTACTTAACTCCTCTAGTAAATATGGTTTAAAAGTTTTTTTAAAAAAATTACTATGATCCCAATTCATGTACATGCTGGTGGTATATTTTTCTTATGTTGGTAATAACAGCCCAATCTAGTGCTGTTTACATCCTAAAAAATCTAGACTTGTAATGGTTAAAATAGTTGAAGTACAGCTGTAGCTCATACACAGTGCTACTTCGAGAAATTCTTTGACTCACTTGTATTTGATGTGGAAAATGTACAATTTCAGTGATTTGACTATGCTTCATGCAAGGAAGGAAAGTGGTCCACAGAAAACCTGTTTTTGTTTTGTTTGATTTTTTTTTGTTGCTGTTGTTGTTTTTTTGAATCTCATAATAGAGTGCTATAAACAACACTCAGGAAATAAAATATTTTACACACAAAGAAAGAAATAGCAGCAGCAAAGGAATGGGTGGTCAGTGCCTGATAAGCTCTATTATATGCCAGGCACTGTGTTACCTGCATTGTATAGATTTAATATATAACTTCAATTTCATAAATATAATTCATTGTGCTAAGTACTTTACATATTTACTATAATGAAGCTAGAGACACATAGAATGTTACTGACAGAGTTAAGATTTGAATGTCCATCTCCTTTTATTTTCTAATCTCTTGTTCACAGAAGAGATGCCGATCTTATTTTTTCCCTCTTCTTTCTATATAAAACAGGTGGAAATGGCATAAATGCAAACTGTACGAATCTATGAGTGTCACGAAAGCTAGGCAGACACTTCCTGAGGACTTTCATAAATACATGATGGGGTAGATTTAGACACATAAAATGTTACCACGGAAGAGGGTCTTAGAAACCAGAGACCTCTATTACTCAGATGAGGAAACCAATGATCAGAAAGGTTAAACAATTTGCCTGAGCTCACACAGCACATTAGACAAAGGGAACCAGGGTGCTTTGTGCTACAGGAGCATCGTCCCAGGAAATGTGTCGGAATGGTCCATTGAATATTAAATAATGCAACAACAAAAGGCCCCCTGTTGAAAAAGACAGGGAGTTTAACATATAAAGGATATTACATATTCCTAAAGCTCTCCAGATTCTTATCTTTGGGTCATGAAGTTTGTCTCAGATTCTTATGCGTTTGGAAAAATTGCAGGGTCTCAGAACATGTGTGTGAAATGCGTATGTTCATGTTCAGTTGGTGATAACTCAGTTGAATGACTGTTAGAGACACAAAACCACACATCAGTCCGGTCTGGTCTGCCCTCTGCAGCGATTTATGGGCCACAGAGTGAAGGCCTTCTGGGAGGAGTTGGCTCCTGGCAGCACATTCCTAATGGTTCCAAGCAGCTTCCCAGCAGCAGCATGCTGTAGAAACGCTACATCACCCAGTTCAGCACATCTGTATTCACTCAAAGAAAAGGCAACCCATTCTTGCCTTCATTTAGTCATGCCAACAAGTTTAACACAATTCTGCCCAAGTACAGAAAAGTAATTTTCTGAGTTTGTGAGCACACAAGTCATCCTGAGAAAAAGCAAAGAGCAAATATCTGCTGTCAGAGCCCAGGCTACACCGTCAGTTAGCTGTGGATCCTCAGACAAGTTCCTTCTCTCCAGACCTCTGTAAATTCATCTGTGAAGCAAGTGAGTTGGGAAATGGTCTGGAAGGATCGTTACAGGTCTGATGGGAAAGTGAATGTTTACTCTGCGACTGACTGCTTTGTCCCAGGCATTAAAACAACCAAGGAGCCCCACTGCCTCATAGAAGCTATGGCAAGAAGAACATTAATTAATAGCACCTTTCTCTATGTCCATTACGATTTCATGTTTTAACTTGCTTGATCCCCACAGCCTGACACAGATTATATTGCTTTGTTATTTCTACTACACTTAAGAGCGATGACACTGAAGCTCATGTGGAATAACTTGCTCATATCATATATTTGCTAAGTACCTTGGGGACAGAGAAGTTTCTGTAGAGAAGGTGATACAATAGACCCAATATTGGTGCTCCCCAAAATTTATGTGTGATTCCTAGTCTTCAGTATGATAGTATTAGGAGGTGACACTTTCTGGTGGTGACTAGATCATAAAGGTAGCCTCTGTCTCTGTCTCGGTCTCTCTCTCTCACCCTTCTTAGGATATATTAAGAAGATAGAAGTTTACATCTTAGAAGAGTGCCCTCACTAGAATCTTTCCCCAGTGGGCCTGTGGTCCTGGACTTTCAGCATCTAAAACTGTGAGAAAAGAGGTTTCTGATGTTGAAGCCAGTCTGTGGTACTTGTTATGGAAGTCCTAGCAGGCCTATCTATACCCTAAGAGTTTTTCTTTGTTCTTTAGCCAGTAAAAATACAGAGGTGTAGGTAAATCAAGCAAAGTGATGCTCAATTCCTGGCAACTGTGTGAGATATGTTGGGAAGAGAGAACACAGACAAAAGGACCTACTAGGAAGCAGCTCAAACACAACAGGTAAGTGATAGAGACCTCACCCAGACAGGGCTCTCAAATTCCCTTCAAGATACAGCCTGAAACTCAGCTCCCCCAGAGTTTGCTTCTATGCTCTTTGGATATTCCTAAATCCTTTGTATTCAGTCCTATGGGATATGTGTGACCTTGGGCAAGTTACCCAATGTAATCAATTAGTTAAATCCTCCAGGTCATTATATACCAAGACTTAGCACATTGCTTATCAAAGCTGCCCCTTGAAAATGCCCAGGGAGAAAGGGGGTGACTAAGTAAGAGGACAATACTGAGTTACTTCAAGGCTCTGTGGACCCAAGGGGGAAAATCAGGGCAAGGACAAACAGGACTGGACTTGATAACTCACTCTTTAACCCAACTATTTTTTACCTTAGGATTTTTCTTAGCCTCCCCTCTCACCCTTCACACCCATACAAATGTAAATGGAGGAAAAATACAACATTTGGGTAACATTATCACCCAATTATTTTGCTGCCAGTTGAAGAAAAAGAAAATACTTTGAGAAGAAGGATAAACCTCATTATATGAAATAAATATACATAACTTAAATATATTCATTGAGATAGAATCACCATGACATAGAAATATATCCATTTCATGTGTGTAATTCAATATTTTAATACATGGAGCCACCAAAAGAGTTAAATTTACAGTG
>PVLD010014958.1:0-50387 GCA_004027595.1 Dinomys branickii
TGTCTGACTTATTTTGCATGTCTGTATATGGGTTCATATATTTACACTTCGAAGATATCAATGGATAAAGAAATAACCACTGTTGAAACCATGTCACCTTGTCTATAGATTAGTTGTGATTGTACTATTTTTTATGCTAATTGGTGTCTGTTTGTTAATATGTTTTTGTACTTTTATTTTTTTTAAATAAAAAAAAATAATCACAGAATATGCAGAATGACAGCCTCAGTAAAGATTTGAAAACTAAAGTGTAGCTGTAAATCCATATTATCTGGGAAAGTTGCAAAATCTTTGGACTTACATCTGGAAAACTGAGCTAGAATCTTGGGGGTGAAGCTCAAGTAACTGAGGCTCAGGCAGGCTTGCGGAACCCTGAATGGGGTCCATACAATCAAATGGATCTGGATTACAAGCCTCGGTTTCGTGGCCTTACTCTTAAGTGAACAGCTCATAGAGATGTGATGTCATTTCTCTAACAGTGGGTGCTAGGGAATGAATGAAATCTCTGATGGAGAGGCTGAGAAAGGACACAAGCAGAATTTTGGATAAACTTGGAGTAATGAGAATGGGCAAGAGTAACATTCAACACCTTCAAAATCTATGGTGGAGGATGGAGCAATAGTATTAACAAAATTGTGTTGCATGTTGCTCATTTAGCATTAAGATCAGTTGCCTGTACCTCTTCCAGGATTCCACAAAACCTGGGACTTTGGTCCAGGTTTGTTTGACTTCCTACTCAGTAAGTTCAACATGATTTTTAAGATTTCATAGCCTTTTCAACTCCTGTGCATAGTACTTGACCATTTCTCACCTGTATTTCTTGAAATTCTTATCCTTTGGCTTTCTTTGTCTACCATAATGCTAACTGTGTTTTCCTCTCAGAGTAGCTAAGGTTTAATGAGTGGAGTTATGTGGTGGGCACAGTTATGAGCCTGGTGCATTAACTCATATCATGGCCCTCAAGACAGGGATGATAGCAGTTTCATTACAGGAAACCCAGGCACAGGCCAGTTAAAGACTGACTGGCAAGTGGTTAGATTTAATCAGGTAATGCTGCTTAAGATTTGATGTTCTTAATCGTGACTCTGTATAGATTAATGCTTAAAATTATAGGCTTTGCAATCAAATGGATCTGAATTATAAGTCTTGGTTTCATTATTAGCTGTGTAACCTAAAATGAGCCACTTGACTTCTCCAAGGAAAGGTGCACGATGGTAAGGAAGGAAGTCAATAGTCCATGCCTAAATATCTCTATTTTCACAGAAAATAAAAAGAAGTACTGAGATGGAAAGCTTAAGGAGTATTTTAAGAAGTCCTTAAAGAGGATGCCATCTAGGGGGATACCAAAAGTTTTCCAGGTACCACAGTGGTTGGTAAATTGAGCACAGAAAACAGGGATCTGTGATACTAACGTAAGTGCCTGTGATATGTTCTCCAGTAGAGCTTGAAAATCTAAACGTAAGTTCAGAAAAGACAAGTAGTTGGATTAACTTAGCTTGGGTGACTAAGTGAAGAGAAAAGAGAAAAAGTTGGCTATGTATGTTGACAAAAAGTTGATGACGTGTTACATTTTATAGGTCACATAAGTGAGGCAATAAAATTGATGGGTAAATATGGGGAGAAAATTGAGGTCAGGGAAATGGTGTCAAACAAATCATAAGAGCTGAGGGGTGAGAAAACAAGCAGATGAAGCAGTTATGATTGATGTAAGTGTCAATGTAGGAGTTTTTTAAAATTAAGACTAACGAAGTAGAGCAGACTAACAAAGCAGGGCAGTTCCCTGTGCTTACTGAGGCCCAAGCTGTGACCATATTGTGCAAGTGATTCCAGTGGAGACAAGGACAGACAGCTAGAATTGCAGGGTAAAAGAAGGGAGACGTGATGGGCACAGCTGTCTTGAAGTGAAAGTGAAGTCACCCAAGGTAATCATGAGCTCTACGAGCAGCTGATGGAACCAAACACCAAATCCTTCCGTCAAATGAGAGGCTTCACCAGGAGCTGAGCAGGTGACCAAGAGAGGGCAGAGAAAGAAACTCGCCACTCAATGTTTTAAGGCTCTACCAAAAAGATATTTCCACAAGGAGGGTGGGGGAAAATGTCTGGAAAATGTTATTATGTAATTCTGAACCAGAAAGAAGGCAAACATAAGAAAGACCCAACGTAGAGAATTTTGAAATGAGAAGGAACTAAGTTAGACTGACTGTCAAAGAGGTTTTGGAGGTAGAAGGGCTCCGGCATTCATATAATCCAAACTTGTTTCAAGTGGTGGAGACTCATAGGGAGAGGCAGCTGTTCTTGAAGTCACACCACTAGTTAGCAGAATCCGAATCTGTTCATATACTGAATATTTATTGAGCAACTTTTGTCAAGATCGAGGCTTCTCAGATGAATAAATCTCAGCACATGTGCTCTAGGAACTTCCAGCATAGTGAGGAGAGGTGGAGAACATCTATCCCTTCTGCCCAAATCCAGGGTCTTACCCATAATATGAAGTAGAGTTGGTTGCTTGTTTTATAGATTCTGGTGGAGTTGGAGGCACATACATAGCACATACTAGGTTCTTGAGCAAATTAGACAAAAGTGTATTTCCTTCGTGTCATTATAGACTCAGACATGGCGCACAGCTTGGCAAATTGACCCTAAGGTAAACTTTCTTCAGTAGGAACTTCTAATAAATATTTAGTTGTGAGTGGCAGACCTGGGTAGGGGAATGGGAATGCCAATCTAAAAGATGACTTGGCAGAGGAAGTGCTTATGACTGAACTTCTCTTTTCTTCTAAGTCCAAATCTCCATTCCACTTCTGACAAGCAAGGAAGCAAAACATCATTTTCTCTACAAGCCATCTAATTAGAGTGTGAACCTTGGATAGTGTAGGGTAATTAGAGAACTGATGATTGTGGAAGTGACTCAAAATGGGCCCCGTGGAGTTTTAATATGGGAAAACCAAGAATGGAATGTATTGTTATTAAACTTACATCAGAAGCAATTTCAGTCTACCAGCTCATCCAGCCTGCGATCCAATCAATGGTAGCCCCTGGAACTCTAAGGGAAAGATGTCAGGGGGACAATTTGAGACTCCGATGATTGTAAATGTTAGACCCAAAGAATTATAATCACCAGATTTCTGTTTACTTTTTCTGGCTGTGCAGCCATGGCCGTAGAGTAAAAGAAAAAACCAGAAAAGCATGTAATAAGAGTGATGAGAATAAAAGCAAGACCCTATTAGAAGCGAGCTATCAAGAATAATAGGTAACGTGGTAACAATCTTCAAATTTCACTGGCTTAACACATCAAAGGTTTATTTCTCTTGTTGTTACATATCCATTGCACATTGGCTAGGGTTTCTGCTTTATATCATTCTTGAGTCAGAGGTGTGGATGGGAGAATTCCGAGTTGCTGCAACAGAGAAGGAGAGAGAGTGAAAAGTATGTGGCACAAGGAATCAAATGCTTGTGTCCTGAAGCACCACACATCGCTTGTGCTCAGTTTTACTGATCAAGGAAAGTCACATGGACACGATCAACCTCGGGGGAGTAGGAAAGTACTATCCTGCTAGAATGGAACAGAATTGAGACTCTTTTTTAATTTTTATTTTTTATTAGCACGTGTTCATGTTGTACAATGGCCATATTCCATGAGAGGAGTTGCTACGTGTACATAACACATCACAATTCCTTTTAATTCCCCTTTCCTCCCTCTTGCTCCATTTCATGGTCTCTTTCCCACTTGCAAAAGATCTATTTCCCTATTTTCTATTATCTATCCTTTATTTTTCTCTTTACTGATATTTTGGGTTTCTCCTCTATGAGAAACAATGTGATATTTGAACTTCTGTGTCTGATTTATTTCATTTAACTTTATGGTCTCAAGATACATCCAATTTCCTCAAAATAACTCAAGCTTATCCTTCTTTATGGCAAAGTAGTACTCTGTTATGTATAAATGGCACATTTTCTTTCCCATTCATCTGTTGATGAATGCTCTGATTTATGCCATTTGAAGACTTAGCTACTATGAACTGTGCTGCCATAAACATGGGTATACATGTAGTACTCCAATATGATGTCTTTAGCTTTTGGGGGAAAAATAGCTAGAAGAGAAATAGCTATGTTGAATGGAATTTCTAGCTTTAGTTTTCTGAGGAATCTCCATATTGATTTCCATAATGGTTTCACTAGTTTACATTCACAGTAACAATACAGAAGGGCTTCTTTTTCCCCAGTCTCATTAGCATTTGTTATTATTTTGATTCCTTGATGATGACCATTCTCTCAGGAGTAAGATGGAATCTCAGAGTTGGTTTAATTTGCATTTCTCTAATTGCCAGCAATGTTGAACATTTTTTCATGTATTTATTAGCCATTTGTACTTCTTCTGAGAAGTGTCTATTCATTTCAATTACTCATTTTTTGATTCAGTCTTTTATTTCAGGGAGGTCTAATTTTTGAGTTTTTTATATATTCCAGATAAAATTGTTTGTCTGAGGAATAGCTGCCAAAGTTGTTTTGTTATTTTGTAGGTTTTCTTTTGACTCTGTTGGTTGTTTTCTTTGCTGTACAAATATTTAAAAATTGATGTAATCTCATTTATTGATTCTTGATGTTATTCCGTGCACTTGAGGTTTTGTTCAGAACTTCCTTGTCTAAAGTAATGTCTTCAAGAGTTTTACCTATTTTCTCTTCCAGCAGATTAAGTGTTTTACTTTAACATTTAGAACTCTGACCCATTTTGAGTTTATCTTTGTACATGATGAGACATATAGGTCTATCTTAAGTTGTGTTGTTTTGGGGCTTATTTTGCAAGGGGAACAATATCATACAGGACACATACTTTAAATCATTACTTATAATAGTCACCCAAAGAAGGATATACAAAAGAGTGAAGGAAATCTGCCATACACTAAGACCAAGGAATCCAGCCGAGGGCCTGGATCCTGTGCCAATGTCCTACATGAGTCCGTCTGAATACCTAGAGTTCATAACAATACCTCCCAGAAATCCAACTGGAGGCCCAGAGCCCACAGCAATGTTTCATGCAGGCCTTTTGTGGATTTGTGCTGGGAAGGCACAAAGGTCAGTGGTGGAATCTAGAAAGTCTGTGCCAGCAGGAGGAAGGATCTGTGCTAGCAGGCTGAGGGGTCTGCACTGGAGGAAGGAAGCGATGTTCAGAAGAACCTGAGCTCCCCTGAAAGTTACCACAACCATCCTCTGCAACAGTGAGGTCTTGAGCTCCTCTGATGATCAAGATGGCTGAGTTCCCATCAGGGAAGCCAATGCAGCAAGCTTCTCCTGGAGACCGGCAGTGTACCACCTTTTCCGCCAGAGCCAGGAAGCAATGCTCACAGTGAGGACCAGAGCTCTCCCAAAGTGAACCAAAGCCATTCTCATTGCCTACGAGGTCCTGAGCTCCTCGGAGGATGAAAACAGCCAAGTTCATCAGGAAAGCCAGCATGATGAGCTCCTCCCAAACAACCAACAGTTCCTTACAGTTTCTACCAGCTCCCAACAGCCTCTCTTCTCCATTTCTGCCTCTTATGCTTCTAGCAACAGTCACCAGGTGGGCCTCCCACACCCAGCACCACGCTTACTCAGTTTAGCTGGGGGTTATGAGTTGACCACCAATTATCAATCCACTATATCAGTCTTCAGAATGTAGATAGCCAGTTTCTCTGGCACCGTTTATTAGAAGCTGTCTTTCACCCAGTGTATGTCTCTGGACCCTTTCTTAAGTATCAGATAGCTGAATGTGCCTAAGGTCGTTTCTGCATCCTCTATTCTGTTTTACTGATCCATCTGTACGTTTTTGTGCCAGTACCATGTTGTATTTTTCAATATAGCTTTGTAATATAACTTCAAATCTGAGATTGTGATGCCCCTACTTTGCTTTTGTTACCCAGGATTGCTTTTGTCTCTTCTTGCTTCTGTATTTAGTTTATAGAATTAACATTACTGACCAAACATTTTACAATATGTCTAGCTGTTGCTTTCCTGCTCTGTAAATCTCTACCATATTCCTCTTCCACAAACGAGGAAGTCCTCTTCCTGAAAACAACAACAGTCTCATTATGTCCTGAATCAGGTACATATATTTAACTCTACATTTTCGCTCATTACTAGTTTCCTGGGTAATGTAATACCTTCCCTCATTTTCCACTTGAAACCTACTTTACCCAACACCACCTTGGTCATTTAGGTTTCATTCATTTCTCAAAACTAAACTTAAATGCAACTATTCCCAGAAAACAAAGTGTTTTTCAGTCCTTCCATTTGGCAGTATCGTTTTGGTAGTGTTTCCAAAGAAGTGGTACTTACATTGCTGCTTTGTATGATGAAAGTTTATACCCATGTGCAGACAGTAAATTCTTTGAAGATAGAGGTAATATTTTATTCCTCATTATACAGTTTCTTTCCTCCCTTTGTCAAAATGTCAAGCACAGGACTTGATGCATGGTAGAAATTCATTTAATTGAAGGATCTTATATTGCTCTTGATTTGATCTGGCTGAACCTTGATCTGCTCTCCTTGACTCCTTGTTCATAGCCCACAAGAACATTCATGATCAAAGATGAGATACTTTTTGATAACTATTAATATCCTGGGACAGGTGTTTATACTCATAGCTGAATTGCTATCAACTGTTGTTAATAAAATAGCTAGGAAATCAGGACAGGCAGATGAATGGGTAAGAGAAAAAGAAAAACTATATTATTTCTCAAAAAATCAAAATGATAGCTATATCAGAAAATTTTTATAGATATTACATGTAACTTTTGTTTTCTTTAGTAGACTGGGGCTACTTAAAGAAGATGTAGCACACGGAGTCATGCTTCTGTACACACCTTTATGTACAGCACTCATACAGTGAGGCTCAGTATAACTGACCTTCTTTTCCATGTTTTCTTAAATCTTGGCTTCTGGTTGGCTGCGTGTGGGTTGTAGTCCCATGGCAGCAAAGTCAGGGTGATCGATTTGGGATATTAGAAATGTCAGAGACTCAAGAGGTTTGCTGTTTACTTCTTATCTTATAGATGAAGAAACTGAGACCCAGAGAAAAGTAACACTTTCTCTTCTAAGCACGTTCTGTGGACATTCACAGATTCTAACAAGCACTTCTTAGCTGCTAAAATACAGAATGATGATAAGCAATGACTGGATTCATTAGTGAGATCAGACAAATTAATTTCATATTTTACTGAGTACATGTTATGTGGCAGCTATTTTGCTACTAGCTGGAAATTGAAAGAAAGAAGATACCATTTCCACTGCAGAATAGCTCTAGGTGCGGTGTGGAATGTGGAAGATTCCTTGCAGGGTTGAGAGGAGGAGGCTGTTTAATATCTCATACACCATCAAGATATTTTTAATGCAATTACATAGTCATGATGATGATGCATATTTCTGTTAAGTCAGTTTCTGTGGGGTTTATTCACTGAGTTTTCTGATTGTTGACATTAACAGTTTCAAGGTAAATTAGTTTTTAAAAGTAACAAGGGGACTCAATAATGACAAAACGCATAACTAGGCTGGGCATTCATTTTAACCATAGTCTCAAAACAAAATGAGCTTACCATGGGAGAACACTTAGAAAGTGTTAGAACACTGAGAAAATACTTTGACCAACGTTCCCTGCTTTCCTGAATCAAAAACTTACTATGAGCACAAAGCTATTGGTGAGTCTTTGAGCAGAAGCAGCAGCAAGCAGCACCAGAAACAACATTAACAAGACTTCAGAAAATTTAAAAAAATGTGCAATGCGTCTTATGTTAATCTATATATTTTATATTGGTTGTGAAAAGAGGCAGCCTTCTGCCAGTCAATATGTTCCTTTAGAATCAGAGAAGGGCAAAAGAACTTTAGAAAAAAGTAAAAATAGTGAAATCTTCTTTTAGTATTGATATCAGGTATAGAGAAAATGCAAATACGATTCTCAGGACAGTTTCACAGCCAAGGGGAGCTCTTGCCAAGGGAGAGAGAGATGAAGGTGAAAATGAGGTGGTAGGACTACTTGGGGAAATTAAAACTGTAATCAGGCACCAGTGGGCTGTGTTTCTCTCCCCGCTGCAATAACAGAATGTGAACAAAAGGGTCAGAGGGCAAAGGTTGAAGTTCAGCTCAGAAAATGAGGGCTGTCATGGGGCTTCAGCCTGTGCATATGGCAGGTCGAATGAGGCTGACAAATTAGCCCCAGACAACCTTCATGGTTGAAAATTGGGTCTCTTCAGTTTGCTACAAAACACTGCGTGTAGCATTTGTAGGAAGGAAGGAGAGAATCGTTTCACAGAGGGTTTTAATATGACTAACCTGCTAGTCCAGGTTAGAGGAGGGGAGAAAGAGGAATGATTTAGGAAAGTGAGCATTCAGTGGGAGATTGAGAGTTTGAAAGCCAAGAGGGAAAATAATGGAATAAAAGCGGGACAAGGATGGGAAGAAGAGTGTGAGGAGGTGGAGATAAAAAGCTGTGTCTGAGCACAAACGCAAAGGAGATAGGCTGCGAGAGGAGAAATGAACTGAAAGGACCAAAGTGCCAGAAAAACATGTGTTGGGACAAGAACAATAGACGCAGCTGAACGATAAAGAGAGCAGGTCAGAAGAAAGAAGACGGGACAAACCAACGAAAAGGAAAACACAGCAGATAGGGCACTGCAAATTCAGGCCTGTTGCACGCAGCACGTGCAGTGTTAGGGGGACTGCCAAGAACTATCTGCTGTCATCCAGGGCAGGAGGAGGTGGGAGCGATGAAGGGAAGGGCAGGAAACAGAGGTGGCAGCTGGGTCTAGGTGCACAGGTATGTCCTGACTCCAGAGCCGAGCCCTGGTAATGACCGAGGTGAAACTGTCTCTTTTCCTTTGCACCCTGCTGCCTGCTAATACTGGAAGACTGTTCTTTATTTTTTACTGGCAAGCTCTCTCTGTCTCACATGCTCTCCAAGGCCATTAAAATGCTTGTAGCAAAGCTCTGCAGTTGCTGTGTGTACTGGTCATAATATACAGGCCAAAGGGTTGAGGGTGGGGAGAGAACAGGTTTTCCCAAGTGGAGATTTAAGGAATACCTAACAGTATGGGCCATCTGGTGAATCCCTTGGAAAACAAATTGCTGCTCATAAGCATTTTCACTACCTCTACACCTTGCTAATTTCTGTGGACAAACTATTTCTTAAGGGATTTTGTACAAAGAAGACAGGGCAGCTTTTCTGTCTTTTCTGTGTCTGAAGGCTCCAAAATGTCTTTGTTTTCTAGCTTGTCAGAACCAAATTATCATTGGTTAGTTGTCTTGTAAGAGTTTAGGTGACACCCACCGATGGAGTCAAAGATATTGGGTGAGCGCCTACTATGTGAGCAGATGACGTAGATGCTAAGAGAGGGCAAAGAATGATAAGACGTTGTCTTATGGACTGTGCTAGTGAGCATAAATTCACACCCATGAATATTCTGTGTCTCCATAATGGCTTGGTGTATACCGATGTTTGTTAAAATCTGTAACTATACACTTAACCTTGTGGATTTCACTGTGTTTAAGTTTTACTGCAATAGAAAACAGAGCCCTAAATAAATCATGGAAACTTATTCACTGCCAGGCATACTGAAGTACTTATTTAGGGTGAAGAGTATCGATACCTGAAATTTACTTTATGCTGCCTCAAAAATAAAATGGACTGGTGGATGGAGACAAGAATAGATGAATAGAGGTGTGACAAAGCAAAAGCAGTAAACTGGGAAAGAGGGTACATAAAGGTGCGTTGTGAAATTTAATTTTGCTGTGCTTAAAATACTTTATGAAATAATCAGTAAACAAAAGCTATTGATCCTAGGAGTTAAAACATAAAATTATGCAGTAAAGAATGGGAAAAAGGGTATAGATGGAGAGACGATAATAAGGTTTTCCCTGGAAGGAGGCCTCAGTCCCTCAGCACAAGGCCTCTGTGCCTGCTTCTGAGCATCCTCGCCCAGTGACAGCTGGCTTGCCCCAGTCAGAGGGACCCAAGACAGAGAAAAGCACAAGATTCCATGGCCCTTGTAACCTACTCACATGCCATCACTTCTGCCCTGTGTATTCTGTTGATTATATAGAAGTCACATAACTCAGCCAGTGGTTGAAAAGGGAGTGGGGTCAGGCTCTACTTTCTGCAGGGAGGAATGCTGACAAATTTGTGGATATGTGTTTAAACCACTCTAAAGTCCTAGGTGGAATTTTAGCAGAATTGTTAGTCTATGGTTAAGAGGCTTTTCAGTCTCAGGATTGCTGACATATGAGTGCAAAGGATGAGGCCACAGAACAAGGTAAAACTAGCAAAAACACAGGACTGAACACCAAGAAGCAATGCTGAAGAATTTTTACTCTCGCAAAACCTCCTCATATAGATTATAGAATTTCCACTGAGGTCTCTTGACTCAGGACTGGGTGAGGATGCACAAAAGCAAAATTGAGATAAATTCACACATCATAAAATTCACCATCTTACCCATTGTAAGGTGTATAATTCAGTGATTTTTAGTATATTCATAATGTTGTATATCAGTACTGTCTGATTCCAGATAGACACCCCAAAGGAAACCCTGTGTATATTGTGCATTTACTCCCTGTTTTACTCCTGCCCCATGTTCTGGGGATCACTCATGTATTTTCTGCCTTTACAGATTTATCATGACTGATTGGATTTAAGTCAAGAAGTAAAGGGGAACCAAGGTCAGACTGCTTGTGAGGAACAGTTTATTTGGAATTGATAAGTCCATGAGAGATTGTGGAAGAAATTATAGGATCCAAAGATACAGAAAAAGGACAATCTGGTAAATAAATTTACAGAGTACTTTGGGATCATCTTCTGAACTTGGACCCAGTAAGTCTAAATAAATAAATACTTGGTTGTTACCTAAACTTAAGGATGGTTGTAAAGTCCCACTGGAATTTAAGATTTTCTTTTAAAAAATGTACAGTAGATATTGTGAAATGAGAAGAAATTGTTCAAATGGAAAAAGGAATTAGGATGGGTGAAAGGGAAAAGCACAGTAGGAAAAAGGGAAAACACGCAAGACAGTTATACTGTTAGTGTCTGTTAGTTCATTAAAAAGGAACGTGTGTGCTAATATAGATTGGAGAAATTTTTATGCCAATATCTTATACCCTGAGTAACTGCTTTAAAGATAACAACAACTAATGTATTAACTCTTGTGATTCCCCTATGATTTTGCTATGAATTTTTGTTTTACCTTTTCCTATAAAATAAAAAAAGCTTTTACTATCCTTGATATTTGAGGATAAATGCAGCTATTCAACCCCAAATTATTGTTCCAATAGGAAATGTCACTTAGCTGTTTTAGCAGAAAAGATAAGAATTTGGTGGATATCAGCTGACTAGCTGAGTTTAAATACAAATCTGTGTGTTACTTAGAGTTGAGAATGTTTTGGGAGCTGAACTTCCTAACTTTAAATTTCAGGTCTGCAACCTTGAATAAGTGACTTAATCTCTTTTCGCCTTCTGTAAAATACACATAATCATGCCACTTAATTTTTAAGGATGTTAAGTAGGTTACATGAGTTAACACATTAAAAGTTTTATAATAGAGGCTAGCACACTGTGAGCACTCACAGATGTTTACACCAATAACCTTTTATTAAAGGAAGCACATTCTTGAGGGGCAACTAAAGAGATGTAGTGTTTCTTTCATCCAATTATTTAAACATATAAAATCCCACATATTTTACACTGGGTCCCCAGGCAGATGGAGTTCTAACTGTTCACAGTACAAGACAGTGTGAAGAGCGCTACTGAAAATCCAGTCACAGTGTCAGTCTGATGACAGGAACTGTTTCCCTTTGACATTTCTCAAAACCAGGACACCATCTTGAATGCTTCAAGTGTGAGATAGAACTACTTAAAGAGCCCCCAAGCTTTAAAAAATATTAATCTGCATCTGGGACCACTCTTCTGAATATCACACCTGCATCACCAACTCTTTTAAAGATATTAGAAGTGTGTAATGGAGAAAACATTGCTTTATAAAACATAAAGCTTTGATGTCAAGAAAAGATACCAGCGAAAGACTTAATACCTGTAAATTGTATGGCTAAAGGCAGATATTCAACATTTGAGAGATATTTATCCTTTGTATAAGTGGATTGCAAGAGCACTACCAACAGGTCCCAGGTCTAGAGTACAACAGGTAAGCTGCACTATCAAACCAGAGGGAGTATGTGTGACCATGAGCTCCTTTCTGTCTAGTTCTTAGAAATACAGTGGTGCTCAAGCAGTGAAGTGCCAACGTGTACTCTATGTACAAAGATCAAAGTCATTTAAGTGACCAAAAATCATTTTTAGAAAAGTAACATAGCTGAAGAGCATCATTTGGTAGGACTACTTGCCAGACAGGTTTTCCATAAATGGAACTTGTTTATCCACTGTCAGTCTTACTCCATGGCCCAGAAGCCAGTAATCTTTGGACAGTAGTTTTTTCATGTTAACACCCATCTACAAAGATAGGGTTAAAGGTATATATAGGGTTCTGCAAGATCACTGTGCATCACTATACCCTGCTTCTGGGAACAAACCACAGAGGAGTTTACATATACATAACCAGTATATGTAAGTTTTAACCAACATCTCTATTCCATTTCTTCTGCACTGGACATGACTGCTAATTTACTAGCCAGATTTGTGAAGAACTGTTGCATGAAACAGAAGGAGAGAGGTAGAGAAGATATGTACCTACGAACACCAAAACTCCTCCGTGGTTTGTTCCCGGAAGCAGGGTATAGGGATGCACAGTGATCTTGCAGAACCCTGTATATACCTTTAACCCTATCTTTGTAGATGGGTGTTAACATGAAAAAACTGCTGTCCAAAGATTACTGGCTTCTGGGCCATGAATATGCTGCCTTTCCCCTTTATACAAGCCTGTTCCACTCACAAACTTGGATCACCTTGATTGGTAATGGTAAGTTGCATTTACCAGCCAGCAGTCTCTGTTTTCACTTAGGGCACCAGCCCATCATCCTTTGATGTTTGTGGTTGCTTTGTTTACTCTGAAGTTGCCTCATACAGACTAACTTTCTGACCTTGTGATGTGTGACTGTTCCATAAAGCCCTTTCCTTTCCCAACCACATACCTTCTGCTTCCACTTTTACCTATGTGCATTTAGGGTTGATATGCAATGTTTTAGAGACTTGGACTTCAGTTTTACATTTGGGTATCAGGTTATTTTACTCTTCTGTCTCTCAGTTCTCCTTTTAATTGAACATAGTAATTTTTGTCTTGCCCTAGACCATTAAAAGCCAACATCCATGGGCAGCTGGGTCAGAACTGACTTCCTAATGGAAAGGTTAGAAATGGGTCACTACTCGGACATCTCGAAAAATCTCTCTTGTCAAACATAAGCAAAGTTAAACTGGTTTTTGGAAGGGCTTTAGAGACAAGTGGCACATGAATTTCTTTCTGGGATATATGAAGGTTTAAGTACCTATTTATGTGATTGCCAATGAACAGAGTTGGATTAATTGCACTAAGAAATAACATGAATTTTCTTTTACCACATATAATGACATAAGAATAGAAAGATTTTATTCTGATCAAGGTTAATTTTTAGAGGTACCCACCTATGTTACTGAGCATCAATCCTAGATGTCATTTGATCCATCTGAGTCAGGATAAACAGACAAGCTGATATCTGAAAATGCTATGTAAATAATGTGTTGAAAGGCTGAGATTCAAATTCCATCTTATGGCAATTCTAAAAAACAACCTTAGAATGGAGGCCTGGAAATGTACCTAGACAGAGTAGTCTGGCGAAACCACAATGCTTTTTGGAACTCTTATTGATACATTAGTAATGAAATTTACTAATAAAAATGATTCCACTTTGTGGTTAATCATGTTAAAGAAATGTTCCACATAATCACTGTGAAATTGAATGTTGGTAAATAAGCTTCGTAAAATGTATTTAAATAATTTTTAAAATGAAGAGCAATAAGAAATTAGACATTGGTTCATGACAAACAAACATATGGCCTGAGAATCTATTGACTTTGTGGGACAATATCTAATTGTGGATATTTTAAGCTCTGTTATAAATTCAAAACCCAGTTTCAGTTACCCAATACTTTACTACTAATTTGGTGTGGGTAAGCCAGGATATACAGCTCATCCCTGAATGTTCTGATTTTACCAGAATAATTTAAAGGGAAGAATGGGGTTTATTTATTTGGACACTCTTTGAGGTGCATACAAACGTCCCTTGGTTCTTGGCCTTGAATGTAGCACAAGTTTCCTGAGCATTAGGAGTCCTTCCTGGCCTCTTTCCTTTAAAGTGATGCCGTTGAATTTGGAGAGGACTCAGAGGTATCATACAACTTTCTCCATCTAGAAATCAAATAGAGTGACTTCAAAGGTAATATTGAGGAAAATTTTGTCAAACACCCTGGTTATAAGGTAGGAATCATGCCGAGGTATAAAGGTTAGGTAGTCTCCTGGAAATGGTCTACATAAATAAGACTTTTCTTAGGCTATCATATGCCTCCATCACCTCCTATTGGTTAGAATGCATGCATGGTAAATATAAAGAACTCATTTTCATTTTCTGAATGTAATTGCTTTGTAGAGAGAAGTTTTTTTAAAGTATGCACACATATATACATACATATTCCATAAAGGAAATGTATTATATGAAAAAAGGTCCAATGGTCCAAACATGGAATTAACAAGAGAGAGTTCTGATTGTAGTGTTTTTTTAAAAATGCAACATTTAAGGTGTTTCCATGGACAGAAGGCCTGAACACCTGTATAACAATATGAAGACCATCCACGCTGGAGGAGCTTCTTTCCTGTGCAAAAGAAGGCACTAAAAAGAGGAAAGATGAAGCCATGATATTTATAAGTGATGGGTGACTAATGTGTGCCTGTAGCCTTACTTACATATCTGAACCCTTCAAATTAGCCCGCAAAAGCATTCTTATTTCATTTTATACATGCAGAAACTGAGAATAAGTTAGAGGTTAGATAATTCGTTCAAGTTTACAGAGCTAGTAAATGACAGTATTTAAATCCAAATCTACCTAACTCAAGGTCCATATTCTTTCCAGTATGCAAAACAAAATGATGTTGAGTAGATAAACAGTATTATTCTTGCTTTCTTCTGCTAGCAGATGTGACTGATGAGCTCCTGAAGATATGCCAGAGTTTCCAGTGGGCCTCTTGTGAAGAAAGTATGTTGGGCCTGAGTGTCTCATTCAGCACATGTGTCCTGAGGCTCCTCTATGTTCCCAACACTGTTTGGAGTTCTGAGAGGGGATATAAAGTTGCCTGCATCTTCAAGTCAGGTAATGCACACTGGGTGTACCAGTGCATCCTAAACATGACCTAACAGCAAAGACTCAGGAGAAGACTATACTCGGGAGAGTATAGGGCAAGGGCTTGTGTTTTGACACACCACAGTGAAGATGATGACTTTTAATCTGAAGATACAGTCTTTGAACCTGGGAGGAGCACAAGTGCAATAGATTTCCTCCATGAGCTTTCTCCTCTGTGAGGGCTCTAGGAAAAGAATTTACTTTCTGATGTCTTGGTTTCTTCCTTTGTTTTACAGAGATAATAATATCTACCTTACCATCTCTCATCACTGTTTTTTTATTTGATTTCAAGGATTCAAAATGTGTTCAGTTCTAAATTAGTGAAATGAATCATCAACTTTATGACATTAGAATTAGTTCTTAGGGACCTTCAAATATTGAGATGATATGAGAAAATCAATTCCACGTGTGACCCATCGGCTCCTAATCATAGGGATACAGATGCAGGGCTTTGGCAGATTGAGTGGGAAGCTCAAATCCAGCTGGGAAGTGAGAGTAATTATTTGCTAGGAATTAGACATAACCATTTACTTTAAATTCCAAAAGTCTTTATAATATGCCATGGGCAAATGTTTACTAAACCTGACATGTTACAGAATGTTAACACTGTAGATTTTTGGCTGATGCTAAGTCATTTAATCCGGGTGTAAAGTAGCAAATATATCATGAAGTTTCTTAAAAGGAAAGCGAGGTTTAAATGGTTCTTTAACTTCGGGCCATGTTTACATTTCATTTTCTTGTAGACAAGGAGAAAGGAGAGGGAAGTGAGCCACTGACAGTTTTAGGAAGGAAACTGTACATGTTAAAGGAGCATCAGCTTTGTATTTTACACCTAAAACCTGAGCAGCCCTCAGACAGAGGTAGTACTCTGGTTATTTTCCTCTCACCTTTCTTTGGAAGCTACTCATCTGTACCCAGTTCTCTCTGCTATTCAGCATCCTTTCTCTGGAAATTTCCTGCTGGGATCTTAGACTCTTCTCTCATAAAAATAACTCCATGCTAAGTGACATTCCTGATGAAGACAAAGACGTATCAGCCTCACAATATGACTCCAAAACAACCTCTAAATCCTCAAAGTATGATGAATTATGTTCAAAATAAGTTTCATGCCACAAATATTTTATGTTCTAAATATCTCGTAGCAAATGGTATAGATTATTTCAATTATGAGTTTCAAATTACCAGGACACCTGACTAATGAGAAGGCTTTTTTTCTTGGTCTATGCTGAATAAAGGAAATTACTAACCTACAGATGCCATAGATCAGTAAAAACTAAAGTAGGATAACATTAATAAAGTTATAAATTCTAAAATTTAAATGTTAGCCATAAGGTAAGACTCAGGGTTTGAAAAAAGAAGAGATATGATTCAAAGACTTGTGGGTGATAATAGATAATATTTACCTATTATTAGCCAAGCAGTCTAATTGCCAAGGATATTAACAATCTTCTTGTTAAGGAGAACTCAGGAGTACCCTGGAGGGAGAGGAAGCCTAAGTTACTAAAATAGCAGGCCGGTACTATGGGAACAAACTCATGTGAGAGCTTGGCTTTGGACCAGCCATTGTTCTAAGTCTCAACATCTAAATGGTGATGCCACTGCTCCATGAAGAGATATAACATGATGGGCTGACAGACAGAAGGAATTTTAATACACTGTATGGAGGTGTGGTGGAGTGATGGGAGCACTGGGAAAATGTGAAGAGTGCTAGCTAGAATTAGTGGCACTGGAATTCAGAGTCAATAAGAAGTTCAGTGCTTCAAAAGATACACAGGAATTTAGGACCAACGAGCTAAAGTGCCAACATCAGTACACCAAGGCAGAAGGCTTCCTTCAAAAAGAAGTCAAAATGAATGAACAAGAGAAAAGCTAGAAACACAGATGGTGTCTATGCCATCTATGCATTTATGAAGTACCCATCTTCGTGTAGCAGTGTTTATTCTACAGACTGTGGATGTGTTCTGCATACTATGAAATACCAGATTTCATCCTGCATTTGGGAGCTTCTGTGGTTTGGAAATGGTTTGTACCCTAAAGGTTCA
The DNA here is from genome assembly GCA_004027595.1 of Dinomys branickii. Taxonomy (NCBI): domain Eukaryota; kingdom Metazoa; phylum Chordata; class Mammalia; order Rodentia; family Dinomyidae; genus Dinomys; species Dinomys branickii. Next base: position 17,380 of record PVLD010014958.1, read on the forward strand.
TGTACTGGAAGCTTGGTCTCCAAGGGAAATGCATCAAGAGGTGGTGGAATCTTGAATAGGCAGGGCTTGCCAGTGATTAGCATAGAGGCAGCACCCTCATGAATGGACAGCTGTCTTTCTTGAGAGACTAGGTTAGCTCTCTCAAGACTGGATTAGGTTCCTGAGAATGAGTAGGTGTCATGGATTGAGTTAGCTACTGCAGAGCGAATAGTTACAGAATGTACCTCCCACCTCCCTCTGTCTCTCTCACACTCATGCTTTCTATTTCCACACATTCACGTCACTCTCAACTTCTTTGCCATGTTGCCTACAGTGGGAGGCTCTAACCTGAAGCCAAGAATATGTTGGCACTTGCTCTTGCACTTCCACACCTCCAAAACCCTGAGTCACAAGAAGCTTCTTTTCTTTAAAACGTTCCCAGACTGAGGCATTTTGTTATAACCACCAAATGGACTAGGGTGGGCTCCATGTGAAGAACAAATGGGGCTTGATGGCCAGGATGCCATTCAATATTTCCTTAGCCATTCTGCTGCCGGCCAACTTTCTGTGCTAACCACGTTCCCTCAGAGAGTAAGGATGGGCCTGGGCAGGCAGTGAAAGCACTATAGGCACTGCCTCAGTTCCTGGTTCTTCAGATGAATCTTCCCTAACTGTAATTTAGTTGAATCAATCCATTTTCAATCACCAGAAGTGTTACCAGCGTGTGGGGATGAGCATGAGATAAGGCTGCAGTTAGAGCAGTTCAGGAAGGGTTCCTGTTGTTGCAAATGTGAAAATAGTACGTATAGTGGGTATTATGCATGACAGAAGAGAATCCACATGTATTTATACTATTTCACAACTAACATGTTATGCCTATTCCTAAGAGAGGCTGACTTTTCAATTCCTGTGTAACAATTAATGGGAACAAAGAATTAGGACAACAGCTTTTTTCAAGATGAGTAGTTTAAATGCTTTTCAAGTTTGTTATGACTTTAAGACCATAAGTGGAATCTATTTCCTCCACTTAAATTTGGGGGAAAGCGTGGTTATTTGTGACTTTCTTGATTAACAGAATGTGACATGTTATAGTTTATATCCAGGGCCAAGGACATAATTCAGTGGCACAATCGCATGCTTGGCAAGCTCAAGGTCCTGAGTTCGATGCCCAGTACGAAAAAAAAAAAAAAGATATATCCAGCTGTCCTCCAAGAACTTCATTTGCTCACAGGGGTTTTGGGGAGCTGTTTGGATTATGGGAGTTTATAGCTGACTGGGTGTTAGGATGTGGGGTCTAGTTGAAAAAGTGAGTCACTGAGGTTGTGGCCTTGAAGAGTTTAACTCCCTCCCTAGGCCCTCCTTTCTCTGTTCTATTTCATGTCTGCCATGCCATGAACAACTCTTCCTCTGCCATGTCCTTGGGTCATGACATCCTGCCTTGTTGCCTGATGACTGTGGACTGAAACATGACCTAAAATAAACCTTTCCTCCTTTAATTTGTGGGTTTAACTGTTTGGCGTGTTTCCAGTTCACATCCCAGACATGTGACCGGTATGGAAAGCATATAAGGAACACTTAAATTCAATAATAAACAGAAGAAATAAACCCAAAACAAAGTCTCTGAACAGTCATTTCTCTAAAAAGATATAAAAATTGACAATAGACATGAAATAAGGCACAGGACATCATTAACCACTATGGAAATGCAGGTAAAATTCACAATTAGATACCACTTGACACCCCAGTAATGTGTCTATAATTGAAAAGACAGTGAATTAAAAAGTACTGCTTAGCGTATGGTGCAATTTGAACCATCATACACTGCATGGGAATATAAAGTGGATCCACTGCTTTGGAAAACAGTTTGGCCATTCCTCTACATACATAAAGTTACTGTCTCATTCAGTAATTCCCTCTCTTAGGCATGCATGCAATAGAAGTGAAAATAGATGTTCACACAAAATCTTCACATGAGTGTTCGCAGCAGCGTTGTTTGTCAGGGTAAGAAATGGAGACAAGTCAAGTGTCCTTCCACTGATGAGTGTGTAAATAAAACTTGGTCTATGCAAAAAAGGAACACTTTGAACTGGCCCACAGCTACTGTCCCATTGCTACCTCCTTAGAGGTAGAGCAAGAACTTCCTCCCTGAGCCCTTTCATACTCCAGGTCCACCGAGAAGGGCAATGATTATTACTGCTTTCCGCTACATTTTGGGAGTAGTCACTACCTGGCCATAGATAACACAGTTTGATGAATGTTTCTGTGGATGCTCTACTTCCAAGTGGAGCCAGTGGCAGGGGCAGTGGACTCCTCCTTCCTCTGATAGAAAAGGTACTGAGCTTGATGGGGTAGCCAAGTGGGACAAGCGAGAAGCTGTCCCTTACTGCAGCACTCTGTCCTCTTTGCTTCCTCACTTACTTCACGTTGTCCCTTCTTCCTTAGCCTTTCTTTTCTTGTTCTGCTTCTGTGCTCAAATATCCAACAAACAAAAAATCCCCATGTCCGGAGCAACTCTTTCCTGAGAATGCAGGGCACCTCCTAGAACATCCCATTCTTTTCTCCATGAGGGGGCGAGGCTCATGGAAAGTTGGCAGCAGTGACAAATTATCTTCCAGGTCTGGGCTGTAGGTCTCTGTATCACAGTCAGAGACTTTCTTCTCAGCACTGACCTTGGAGGTCATGTATTTCAGAAGACGCAGGAGCGCATCAACTCCTGCTCAAGCCTCTGAGAGCGGAAGTGTTGAAGCTCCTCGTTTAACAGCTGGTGAGTATCACCATTATTTCAGCAGCCCGTGCGACCCAGCTCACTCTTGCTGGTGTGGAAGAGGCCTAGGAGGAGCAATCTTTTCAGAAGACGCAGGAGCGCATCAACTCCTGCTCAAGCCTCTGAGAGCGGAAGTGTTGAAGCTCCTCGTTTAACAGCTGGTGAGTATCACCATTATTTCAGCAGCCCCTGCGACCCAGCTCACTCTTGCTGGTGTGGAAGAGGCCTAGGAGGAGCAATCTTTTCTGCAGCTTATCTTCCAAAGCATTCAGTGCATTCTCACCTAACCTGCGCCTCCAACTCTCTTGTGAGCCTCTGTGCACGATGCTTAAAAACTCTGAACTTCCTTTGGGACTGTGAGTCTCATCCTCTTTGTTATGTCCAACTAGAGCTTATAAAATCACATTTCTGACCTTTGCTGAGGGTCCCATTTCCCTTGTTATTGGGGCCAGAGACTTACAAAGTGGAGCTCCCAGTACTGGAGAATGTCTCAAATCAAATTTTCTCTCCCAACCAAATTGCACTAATAAACTTGCTAAGCAGGTTAATGAAGAGTAAGGGAAAGAGGTCTAGATAGATCAAACTTCACTGAGTTTCCCAAAAGAAAATTGATCTTTCTCATACATGCTGCTTTTTGAGTCAAATTAAAAAATATTTTCCAGAGCTCGGCCAATTTCTGAGTGGAGGGTCAATCTGAGAAGAGTGAGCCAGTCTCGAAAACAGCAGTGATGTATAAAAGTCGAGCATGAATCTAGTGTCATAGCTGTAGCAGTCTCAAGGGAGGTGGCATTTTCTAACTATCTCTATTCTTTCTAGTGAAAAGAGAAAGAAAATACCCTCAAATGATCTCCTAATTCTTGCAGTCATTATCTGCTTCTCTCTTGCTCTTTATTTATTTCACACAGACATACCCAAATGCAAAGCCGTCCCCAATCAGTCCCACCCCCAAACGGGAGGGAATAGTGATCATCTATCGCCATTTGAAGAAAGCTTAGAGATGATAGGTAAGAAGGACAAACGCTCCTTTGCCCCCGAGGGAGCTCCTCTGGCCCAAAGGTAATAGCTCAACACTGCCCCACAGGTCACCGGACCCCACAGTTAAGAAAAAATGCTGGCACTGGAGATAAAAGGGATATAATGAAAATGTAAACGAAAAACTTTATACCAGGCCTGGCCTGACAGAGGGAAGATTGATATCCCATGATGCTTTGTCTTGATGAGACAATGAAAAATAACCACCACAGCAGCTGTGTCAATATCAGACTTGGTAATGCACCACTGGCTGTGGGCTTTTATTTAATCCGCTTTGCTTTAAGATGATAACGGTTGTTACTTTTCAGTGCCTGTCTGTCAGCGCCCAGCATTGCAATATTCCTCCGCAGCTCTGCGAGCGGGTTTCATTTATTTTAAAATACCATTTCACACACTGCTGACTTTTAACAGTGTTCTGTGTGAGTTTGTGAGATTGAATAGTGACAGAAACAACACTTTTTATGAGAATACAGAATATTAAAAACGGGGCACAATATACAGATGGCAGTTTTCACTACAGCTTGTTTTTTTTTCCCCCTTGCTTCTGCTACTGAGCTTTCCCACTGAATGCATTTGTAGTAACACCATAAATGTCACTTTCGCTGACTGCCTTTTGGCATTTTATTTAAATGGAATTCAACTCTGGCTTGCTGCTGCCTCTGTTCCGGCTGCCGTTACCAACTTGTTTTTAGGGTCGCTCCAGTTTTTCAAATAAAGCTCCCTGTGGACTTCATTCTGACCCAGGAAGGGGAAATATACCAATAGCCAGACAAAGTCAATGTCTTGGCTAGGATCCAAGGTCCAAGGACTCTAAAAGACAGACTTCACCTGGAGAGTGCTACAGGCATATCTGTGTATGATCTCTGTGGGCCCTGCCAAGTGGAAAGTGTCTCTGAATTCCAGGACTGCTTGGGATTGGAACCCAGGTTACTGCATCCAAGTATGGGGCGGGGAGGAAAAAGAAGGCAACACACACCAGACCAACTGTCTCTGTCTTTGGGAGAATGTTATAGTGAGATGCTCTGAGAGACAAGACTCTGAGTGACTTATCTGGGCCTGGTGTCTGTTATTACTGACTCGAAATATTTTGATTGGGACATTATACGTGGCCCTGCTTCTTTGCTTCGATCCTATCTTGGCAAGTATGAGTCTGTGCTGCAGGCCCTCTAGACGTGTACAAGGGGTGGCATTTTGCTGCCAGTGTGATGTTGACATGTGCAAATTCCCCTTTCTCTCCATTTACTCCTGCACAAAATATTCATTGCTTCATCAGTTTCAGAGACTAAGTAGAATAGACAGGGGTGGTGAAGCCTTTTCCTAGGAGAACCTGTAATACGGGGCAAGCTTGCTTCTTGTCCAGGCCAAATGAGGCTGGAAATGATCTGCTTAATCCAGCCCTATAAATGTATCCACATCTCACAGACTTATGCCTGAATCAGAGAGCCTAAGAGAGCTCCAGCTGAGAGCTTGGATTTTCAGAAAATTGGTAATATTACTGGATAAAAATTAAATAAAGATACAATTCAAAGCCTTAGTACCATCCCTCCACTGTCTCATTACCACCCTTGTCTGAAACATCCCTGAAACAAGCAAAGATGGGAATATACTCAGGAGGTCCGAAGTAGCTTTGCAGATTTCATTGTTTTTGAAGACATTTGAAACATCTGTTCTGATTTCTTTGTATCTTTTTAATTATAAAAATTGGAAGAGGGACGAAATGGGAAACCAGAAGGATGACTAGAAAATAAACTTTGAAATGTCTTTATTTTGGGTTATTTACACTTATTTTTAAATTAACTTTCACAAACCTAACAGAAGTACTGAAGTAAAGGTAATATGACAAGTTATGTGACTGAAATATTTAAATACATTTACGAAGTGAACCTATTCAAGATCCTTGAAATGAAGGCAAAAAAGAAAATGGAAGTGGAATTCAGGCAGGGATAATAGCTTAGATTCTTTACATAGTTCAGCTAACACTTAGCACAGAAATCCATCCCATTATATACATTCCTCATCTCAGTGAATGGAAAAAACTATAAAAGTGATTTTCTGTGGCAAACATCTTGGGTGTCATCCTGAACTTTTTCTCCAATGGCCACGCTCTTTTCCAATCAGTCACTAAGCTCTGCCCAGAGATCTACTTTATGTGCTTCCACTGCATCTATTTTTCTCCATCTTCACTGCCACTGCATTGATCTGCATCATTGTTGATAAAGCAGTAGTTTCCTTGTCTTTTCTACTCAAAGCTACCCTTTAAGAATGTTCCCTGAGCAATATTCTAAAACAAGCTTGTGTCCATGACACGTGAAAATGGGTGCACCTTTCCTTGCTTACAGAAAGAGTAGTTTTCTTTAGTCTTTGAGCTCACAGGCAAGCCTACCCTCCCTTACTTACAAGTATCTCTCAATTGGTGAAGTCTGCACTTACTATGTTTTGCTAACCTTCTCCTTATCGGTCTTTCTCCTTTCTTAGAATGTAAGACAGTACACCTCCATCTTGTGGTATCCCCTATAATGCTCAACTGAGGATTGGGGCCAGTGCTACACTTCAGTAAATAATCAATAAAAATTCACAGGGTTTGCTGATTATTTGCATGAGTTTAACATATAGAGCAGGCGTTGTAAGTTGTCAATAAAAAGCACTTCGGAACTAAGTAAATTGCACTGTGCAGAAAAGCATCACTCTATTGTGTACTGGGCACCAGAATGGTCTTCAACCCAGCTTATAAGTGGAAGATAGAAATTCTTGGAACAAAGATGATATTTTAACCTCCTAATCGTATTGTTGCGCAATATTGATTTTTTTTTGTTGTTGTTGTTAAATTTGAGAGGAGAGTTCAGCCAATCTTCTCTTTACATTGTAGAGAAGAACTAGAGCCATCTTCTCTGTCTCGGCACCTTATTGGTAAGGCAGCAAGGGGAGGTGGAGGTGTCCTTTCAAATATTCACTAACAGCCTGTCCATTTCTGGAAGGCAAGGTCAGTACTGCAAACAGGACATCAAGACAAACCTCACTGCTTAAAGGTTCTATTATTTCACTTTTTATACTTTAGGATTTCTCATTAATTAAAAATTAATGTTTATAATAACTTTGACAATTTTTTTGTGTATCTTCGCATAACATTCTGCTCTTTGTGATATCTAGTAGTTCTTGTTCTTTGACTATCCTGCCTTTTCACTTTTGACTTTTCTTTGTGTATTTCTCAGCTTTTACTCTCCTCTCGTGATATACTAGTAATGGACTTTGAATGCCCTGCCTCTTTTCATGATCTCTGCTAATGCTCTGAAGGAAAAATATCACAGAGAGAAAAAATCAGCTAAAACAAATTTACTCAAACAAAAATGCAGCCCAAGTCCCCCTTCCTTCAGCATTTAAAACTAGGCAGAGAAAGGTCACAGAAGCAGAGTGTGTTTTAGGGAGAGCCAAAGGGCCTTTGAAGAAAGGATACTAACTACATCCTTCTCTAGGCAAGAGTAAGCTGTGTGAATAGCAGGAAGTTCAAGTCTTTGGTGACCCAAGAATCATTGCCAAGGTGAAGTTGTCACAGGAGGGACTGAGTCAGGTGCTTTTCAGAGATTTCCCACTAGTGAAAGACCTTTATGAGCAAGAGAAAGAGTAACCCCTTCTTTTCAGACCTCAGTACCTGCCCCACTGCATCAGCAGTAAGATCCAGGCTTAGTAAAGCCAGAGCTGATTAGAGCACACAAATTAGGGGCCTTCCTATTCCTAAGCACATAGAAATGAACCTCTTTTCTAGAATTGGCCTCTATCAATTCAGGGCCATAGAGCTGGCATCGTTTGTGTCCCTTCTGCACCTGTTCCTCTCACTACCCAAGCCCAGACTCCCAAGAACAGTTCTGGTCCTCAGAACTTAACAGATTTTCTAAAAATTATGATTCTCTTAAATGGACATTCTTTGCTTTCCTCTGTGCTGTGGATGACTGTATCTCACTTTCTCTTTGTTGTCTTTACAGAGGACTTTGGTGTGTAGTTAAAAGGCTTCCCTGTCACTCAGAACTGCCAGAAATACTGAGGAGATCCAGTGTGGTTGGTGATATCACAGCCAGTGCCCCCAATTTACAGTTCCTTACACACTTGATTCTCAGCATAATGATGTCTTTCTGGCCAGTACCCTGTGTTCTTCTGTTTTCCCACCCAGCCCCTCATCCTTTTGCATAAGTTTTCATGACACTTCTATCTTCTCCCCTATAGAGATAGTCAGGGACCATTCTGCCTAGCTCCTCTTGTAGGACAATCACTGCAATAGTATGTCCAGAGTCATTTGGTTGGGACTCTCGGCCTTTCACTCCCTTATACTTCTGCTTTCCTCTCAGAGCTGCTCAAGAGTCACGGTACAGATTCTTTCTCAGTTCTGCCTTCAATTTCTCCCAAGTATCTCTTTTAAGCTGTCACTCCTCTTTACGAGTCAATTACCTCAGCGTCCAACTTTTCTTCCCATGAGGAAAATAGAGGCCATTAGGGCTTCTAACCTAGGTGCGCTGGTGGGTTCCCATCCCCTTGTGAAGCAAACCACCACTTTTATTCCAAGACCTCCCATATCTGCACTTTCTTCTCCAACTTGCTCCTTTCTCTGGATAGTTGAGCTCATGAGCCCAACTCTGATGAATAGTTCCCATTGTTTACTTCTCAGTTGCCCTAAAAATCAGCACATCTCCAACTACAGTTATTACATTTCCTACTTCCTAAACCTGGGATGGAATATAAACTTCATCTTGTATTCAAGCTTTGAATTAAGTCATAGAGAAAAAAGAACTATGTTTCATTTTTTTTCTCTTTATTTATAGAATAACCATATTTGTCTATCCTATCTCAACCCAGGAGTCAGACATTGCTTTGTGGAACCCTGGTTCTCTTTAGTGGAGTATAATATTAGAGATGAAGATCTGGGGCCCATGTGTACTTACTGCTATGGAGTGTTTTTGTTTCTTGGCCCTGTCAGTCGACAGAAGAGGAAAATATTGGCATGAAAATACACAAATGTGTAGTTATTAATGTATATGTGTGTGTGTGTGTGTGTGTGTGTGTGTGTGTGTGTGTTTGTACGTGTATCCCATGCATTTCTGTATGTATGGTAGGAAAAAATCAAACAATACCATGATTCGATAACGAAAATGATCAGCAATGAACTCTTGTAGGAATGCATGAATATACACACACTCATACATCCACATATGTGCTCATAGGCATACATACACACATACATGTATATATATAGATTTTAGAAATCATAAATTCAACAGATAAAGCCACTCTATTGTTTTATTGAAAGCATTTGGTTTGAAATCTTCTTTGATGTTAGAATTGCAATCTTTTACTTTCTCAAAGTTTTCATTTCTCTGTTAAATCTTTTCTATCCCTTTGTCTTTAACCTCTAAATTACTATATATAAAGTATATGTCCTTTGTACAGAACAGATCTGGGGTTTACTTTATGAACTAATTAAAAACATTTGTCCTTTAACAGTAAGTTAAATCCATTTATTGAAGTGACTTATGTTCTATCTTAGTTTTATTATATTGTTTATGTTATAATTGTTGTAGGTACAGTCGGCCACTATATTCAAGGGTTCAACCAACTGTGGTTGAAAATATTTGAAAAAATTGCCTCTGTACTGAACATGTACAGATTTTTGTTATCATTTCCTAAATAATACAGCATAATGATTATTTATATGACATTTCTATCATATTAGATGTTATAAGAAATCTAGAGTTGATTTAAAGCCTATGAAAATATAAACCCCATACAAATGCTACATCATTTTATACAAGAGACTTATGCCTCCACAGATTTTGGTACTCTGTCCAAGGGGGGTAGCCCTGGAGCTGGTTCCCCTGTATACTAAGGAGTGACATGTTATGTTATGTTATGTTTACTGTTTCATCTGTTTATTGTGTTCTCTTATTTTCTTCTGAAAATATCTTTAGTAGATAGGAAATTTTGTATTTTTATTTTTGTAGTGTACTAGTGCCTTGCTGCTACAACAAGCTGCCATAAGTTTAGTGGTTTAAACCGGTACACATTTATTATATTGCTTGTCTTTGGGGCCAGATGCTTACCGTGGGGCTCACTGAGCTGAAAGGGAGATGCTGGCTGGCCTGAGCTCCTGCTGGAGGCTCCGGGGTGACTTCATCCCTTGGCCACGGCACACTTGCCTCTCTTATCTCCTGGGCTCCTCCCTCTTTCCTCCCAGCCAGCCATGTTGGGCTGAATTTTGTTCAGGCTGTCCTCTCTCTGGTTTGCTGTTCTGATTTCCTGATTTTAAGAAACCTTGTAATTATATTGGACCCACCCTCTTAATCTATGATAACCTCTATTTTTGATTAGCAACCTTCATTTCGTTGACAGTTTTAACTACTCTTTGCAATTCAAGATGATATAGTCACAGGATTTGGGGATTAAGACAGAAATACCTTTACAGGGTTGTTATTCTGGCTACCATAATTGATTATCAGTACTATTGCTGTTTGTAGCTCTCTTAATTCCTCTACTTACCGCAACCTTTATAACATGTCAGTTTAAAATTACGTTCTGTGACTCCTACATATAATCTGTGCAGGGTTCAATGATCTTATTTTATCTTGCTCCTTTTCCCCACATTTGGTTGCATTTTTATATCAGTTCTACAGTGGGATATATGAAACCCTCACCTTGCTCTCTTAGGAAAGTTTCCCCAGTGATCTCATGACTGGGTGGAGCGCATTCTGTGGAGTACATGCTTAAGGCGTTCCTTGATTTCAGGCCCTCTTTATTCATCATCATAAAATTTGAAGGACAGATTGGATGGCTATAATATCCTTGGTTCATACTTTTGCCATCTAGTTGATTAAAATTGTTGTTCTACTTTTAACGTGTTTTGATGTTTTTTTTTTTTTTTTTTTGCAGAAATATAATTTGTTGTGATTGTAATTTATTTCATCTTGCCAGAGTCCCTGAGAATTGTTTGGTTTATAGCTCAGAGTAAATTATTTTAGGTTAAGTGTCTGTGCTACTTTCTGAGGCCCTACAATGTATGGATTCTTCTTTTACTTCCAGAATGTCCTTGCTAAACATAATAGCTTAAATTTAAATCATCTAACATTGTTGTGACTCTTTAGGGAAATCTGTAATATGATGAATATATGACTTTTTCCATCTGTCTTCCATTTCAATTACTTTACCACTGATTCTTTTTATTTTTTTCTTTTTCTCATTTTTTACTCTCTGAAGCTTTACAGATTTTCTTCGGTGCCTTTTATTCCTGTTGTAATCAAATCTATTCTAGTTTGGGCTCTCAATAATTTAATATTTTTGTTGTGAATTTGTTATTGTCTTCTGTTTTTATCAGTAAACTATCATTTTATTTCTACCATCTTTGATGCATTTTTGTTTTTAGTTTTATCTCTGATTCAGCATATGTAAATGTCTTTATGTGCTTCATTGAAGGATGTACTGCAATTTTCTTTAGCTTGGAGTTTTATTTCATTTTCAGAACCCTCTCAGCAGCAAATTTTCTGTTCAGATTTTGAAATTCTGCAAATGTTTTGCATGGATGTTGTCTGTCTTTTCCTTCCCTCTTCTCTTAATCATTTGAGGGAAAACATTCCAAGTTTGACTGTGTACTTGACTAGTATTTTACCCTTTTCTGCTTACGAACTGGTTTATTTTTCTGCTATATAACAATTTCACTCTGGTGTTCTTTGGTGTGATTTTATTCAGCTCAAAATTTGTTGAGATTCTTAAATCAAGTTGGAAAAGTTTCAATCATTATTTTTTCAAAGATTTTTTCTATTTCTTCCTTTTGCTGAGATGCACATACATTTATTTTTCTATAGGCTCCTAAGCCTCTGTTTGTTTAGTTATTTCTTTGGTTGTTTTTTTCATGCTTGCCATGCAGGCTCTCTGCCTCTGTACTATATCTCTGGACATGTTCAGTTACTTCTTTTCTGTGTTTTAGTCTGGATACTTTCTATCACTATGTTTTCAAGGTTTAATCTGCTTTAAATCCCATCCACATAGTTTTCAGCTCAGATGTTTTTCATCTCTAGAAAGTCTTTTTTGTTTTTCAAAACACTTTCAGTTTACTTCAACATTAGGTTTATATTTTTGCTTATCTTACATCTTGCTAATTTAATTTCTCTTTTTTTTTTCTGGTACATTTCTATTTACGAATTGTTTTCTCCTTGTCATAGGCAGCATTTTCTTGCTTTTTTCACATTAGTCAGTTTTTATTTAATATTGGGCCTTTTGGATATTATTGAAATCTCCTTTGTATTTTATTGTATCATTTTAAACAGCATTGAGATTTGTTCTGTGTGGTAGTGTAATTATGGGATGAAAAGATTCTTTTGTGGCTATTTAAAATTTTTTCTTTAGTGCAGGATGAAGTAACTTTACTTTTCACATTACTAAAATGTGACTCTTCTAATGTTCTGTTGAGAGTCGTATGTATTTGATGCCAGCTCTTGCCTGTGGTTAATCAGAACTCAGATTTCCAGGCCCATCTAAAGCTCTGGGAATTGTTTAAAGTTCTTCATAAATTTCTCTTTTGGTGGCAGCTGTTCTTTGCATGACCTGTGGAGTTTCCTTATGTGTGCAGGTTGTGAATTCCCCAAAGCACTGGGAGGTCAATTAGATTTCTGGCACTTGCTCTGCGTAGGTTCCTCTGCACTGTAAAATCTAGCCACCTTGTCTGGGGTCGCTAAACTCTACTTTCTGTCTCCTCAAGTTTGTGAGACTTTGGCCTTCCTCTTCCTGCAGGACTTTGTTCTGGTAAAAAATTAAGGCTAATCATAGGGTTTATCTCATTTGTTTCTGTTTATCTCAACACCCTCCCACCCTGATTTTCAAGAATCCCAGTTCTGTGCTAGGTTCTTTTTTCTTTTGTCTGAAATGAGTTGTTTAATATACAGTTTACTTTTCTAGTTGTCTATGGGAAGAGAACTTGTTACATAGAAATTATTCCTCCATCAATAGAAATGAAGTCAAAGGGGATTTTTTATAGTAGAAATGGAGAGCACAAATGACTCAGGAGAAGAGAAATAAGCAAGGACAGTGAGAGGCAAAATTCTGTGTTCAAAGATTAATGTACTGTTTGAGTTACTGCCGTGGAGAAAGAATTGGGGATGTGGGCTAGAAAGACTGATTCTTTGTAGCTTCAAATTATTCTAATTTAATTTTTATAGTTTAGGGAGGCAAACTGCCCTTAAAGGCAGGTAAAAGCCACCAGATACCATGGTGTCCAATTACTCTTTTCCTTTGCTCATAAAAAAAATGTAGGTTTTGTCAGGTAAAGAGGGTGAGAGAGATGCAAGAGCAAGACCAGGAAGTAGAAAAAGGAATGAAGCAGACTCATGAAGATGCAGAAGGGAACAATATTGGTGGAAAATTAGGCCAAGACCATGTTGTGCTAAGAGATCCCTGCATGCCCCATTAAGGAGTTTATGACATATTTAGTAGGCAATAGGGACTTAGTGAATGTTACTGATCAGGATCATGAAATTTTAAGAATTGACCATATTTAATTTGATGTATGGGCTTTTCTAGTCTTATTTGATTACTGTTTTTTTTTTTTGATCCAGCCACTCTATCATAATGCACTAAGTCTTAAAAAGTATTGTGGGCAAAACTCTCAGCTTTCCTTCTGAGATATTTTGCCCCTTATTGTTGCACAAATAATAATGTATGTTTTTTAAAAAGAATATTATGAATGTAATTACAGCCTCAAATCAATTGACCCTAAAATTAAATGACTCTCCATGGGGTATGATCCAAGCACACGAGCCCTTTAGAAGCAGAGAAATTAAAGATAAGAGGGTTATTCACCATAATGGAAGGTCTACTGCTGCTTTGTAGTAGAGGTGGGCATGGCGAAGGGTATGGAAAACAGCAGCTTATGGAGCTGAGAATTTCCCCTGGCTGATTCCACTAAGTTAGTAGGGACTTCGGCCACAAGGAATTTCTTTCTACTAATAATAACAATGAGGTTGGAAAAACCTTTCAAGCTCCAGAGGAGGATGTACTGATAATACCTTGATTTCAACTTCAGCAGAAAAACCAGCCATGTTCTGCCAAATTTCTGAATTGTGAGCTACAGCATGAGTATTATTTTAAGTTGTTAAATTTACTACATGGCAATGGAAAGCTAGCACAAAGCCTCATAAGGTCTTTTATAAATATGATTCATCAAAGTTAATCATAAAATCCCAGTCTCTTGATTTAAGAACTTTTAGAAGATTTAATTGAATTACATTAACAAAACTTACTAGAAAGTTTTAAATTGAAAATTGGCTCACAAGATTGTTTTTGATGGACTGGGGATATAGCTCAGTGGAATAAGCACCTGTTTGGCAAGCACAAGGTCCTGAGTTTGATCCCCAGTACCACACACACACGCACAAAATAATAAAATAAAAGTATTTTTGGTTAAAGGATGAGACAGCCTTTATTTTATCTATTAGATAGATGATCTATTGTAATCTTTTTGTATGTATGTGGTGCTGGGACTGAACCTTTGTACTGAACAATATCCCCAGCCTCCCATTTTTGGATTTTCACCTTTTACTTTTGACAGGATCTTACTGAGTTAGTAAGTTGCCCAGGCTGGGCTTGAATTTACAATCCTCTTGCCTCAGTCTCTCAGAGTGCTGGAATTGCAGTCATGTATCATTAAACTCTGTTTGATCTATTGGTGTCTTAAAAATGGATATCAGCATACATAGAGTAAGGGGTATAACTTTCTAAGATTAGACAAGGAGCTAAATGTAGCCCCAGGGCTTGTCTTCTATGCAGTACACATCATTTCTGCAGCATGTCGTTGATATAACCTTAAACTTCACCATAGCTGGTGTTCACAAAGTTTGTTTGTACCAGGCTTTTCCCACTCCACACTTTCATTACGCTTAGTCTATGATCTGTGTGCACTGTCATTCAACCTTGACTTTAATCCTGTAGCTCCCAAGTCTGGGCACCTCAGTGTGTTCTTGTTTATATCTTTCGGTTGAGTTACAGAACTAGACTTGGTCATTCTTTTCTTTTCCTGGTTTTCATCATTACCTTGCATTTAAAATTATAGCCATAATATCATTGACATGAAATGCATGGGAAGCACCCTATCAGACCAGTCAGGTATTTTTGGTAATGATGAGAAGCATGTATTTTCCCTGAGTGCTAGGCCTCCTTTCCTACCTAGGATATAGGGATGAAATGGGCAATACAAACATGAGAAGGAAGATGGTCTGTATCAGTGGTGGTGGTGGTGAGCCTATAGTATGTGTAGGCCAAAGAGGGCCGGTTGTATCTCTGAAAGCTCTAAAAGTCTCCCAATCATCGGTTCACAGGATAACTGTGGCACTCGCATCTATTTACACCTTTAGATTTAGCTATTCATTTATGTACAAACTATATTACAATCCATTCTGAAAACTGGAGAGTCATGGATGGACAGGACCACATGCTGATTTTCATGCTAATGCTAAGTATCCCCCTTTCCCTTCTGCAACTGGTGAAGTACTACTGACGCTTCAGTGATTCTGTACTCTGCTAAAGGAGTAAAAGAGTCAATTGTGATTTTTGACTTGGTATAGAGGAATTCTTGACCAAAGAGCTCTCACCCTCTACTTTTAGTAATGATTAGTGTGCAAAATTTATCAGGGGAAGGGGCATCTTCTAAACACATTAGAAACTGATGTTAAATGTGCTAATGAATAACGAGACCGATGTCTTGTCAGATCCTCTTGATTGTGACTTGAATTTTGGTATTTTAGAAGGAGATAACAGACGGAATGACTGAGATAAGGTGAGATGAGGTGGCAGAGCAATAAGAGGCCTTTGCATGGAACTGGGTTTGCATAGCAAGTGTACCTCTTAAGGCAGAGTTAAATAATGTTCAGAATAGTTTGGGTAATCATCAACGGATGCTATAATGTAAGGGAAATATAAAGCTTTTTAATTTTACAAGCTGTGAGATATCCTTTGTGGCTACTACTGAAGTGGTTTTAATATAGAATTGCAAAGGAAGGCCTTGATTAATACCATCCTATGTAGCTAAATAAGTCTGTCTAGGCGTTTCCTATAAGTTACTAGGTCCAGTAAGTAATCTCCCTTGTGCAAAAAATTAGACTTGAAATCTTAAGCAATCTTGCATGGTTTAAAACATAAAAAGGGAAAAATTGCAGAAATATTTAATATCTTATGTAATTTTCCATAGTTTGTATCCAAGTCTGTAATAAAACACATGCAAAACATCCACTTTCCATTTGAAACTGAGGGAAATTTCAGAGTCAAGGAAGATCAGATACTTTATTAAATAAACATTAATGCAATGAAGATTGTCTTAGGTCAGTGAGGCAAGAGTTACTCGTGAATATGGACTTTCTTATTTAAGTTAACTCCAGTTGAAATTCCTCTAAGCAACAGGCACTATGCTATTATAAGGTGTGTTTTTTCTAAGTTTATAACTCATAAGATACTGAGTGCCCATAATTAAATCCTCTCTTTCTAACAATAGCCCCAAACTGTGAACCTATACTATGTAAGAGGAATTCTATGATATAGCGATCAAAGTATCATGGTACTGACAACAAAGTTCCCTAGAACACGTGATGGGGAAAAGATTTTTTTTTCAATAAATAATCTTGTGAAAACAAGATAGCCACATGTAGAAGAGTATGTTTATCTTATACCATAGACAAAAATCTACCCAACTTGGACTTAATTTTAGGACCAGAAACTGTAACATTACTACCAAAAACACAGGGAAAAACTTCTTGATATTGGTCTGGGAAATAATTTTGTGGAAGTGACTCAGAAACCAAAGTAAGCCACTTTTACATCTCTTCCTATAAGAAAAACAGGCTTATTCTTTTCCCTTCTTATAACATTTTATCTCCATGAAAAATCAAAATTGTATGTTTTTACAGTGAATTGGAACTCACTGTCTATATACTGGAAAAGTTTGTGTATATATTGGCATTTACTCTTTCTGAAATGATGGGAAAATTAATTAGTGAATTTATGTGGATTTGATAATTACTTCATGTGAAGGTTTGAATTCATAAATTTCATATACCTTAATCATTATAAAAGTGTAAGAATTTTCTGTTTTTTATTATTTGAGAAATTTATGCATTTCATTTAAATTTTCAAATTCACTGATAGTTACTTTTGATATTTATAACATCTCTAATATGCTTATTTTTTAATTCCTCATATTGATAATTTTTCAATCCCTTTTATTCTCTTGATCAGTCTTGTTAGAGATTATTCATTTCATTAGCTTTTCAAAAGCTTTTGAATTTAGTGATGGTATGTTTTTTATTTTTTTCTAATTCATTAATTTTTCCTTTACACTTACTTTCTTCATTATACTTTAAATTTACTGTGATCTCTTCATCTAACTGTTGAGATATGTTGTTAATACTTTGATTTTAAACTCTTTATTTTCTAACATATGCACTTATAGCTATGTATTTCATCTTAAGGGCAGCTTTAGCAGAACCCTGTATTTTTATATGTCATATTTTCCTTATCATTCAGTTTAAGCAGTCTCAAAATACCATTGAGATTTCTTTTCTCTTTCACTTACATCATATCTAAAATATGGAAATATTTTTATCTTTTCATTATGAATATCTAGCTTTAAACATTACTAAGAAAACCAATTTATGTATCATTTGTGTGTTTTAGTTTGAGATTTCACTTTCCAAATTTTTTTTTTTTTTGGTACTGGGAATCAAACTTACAATCTTACACTTGCTAGGCAGGTGCTGTGTCGCTGATCGCTGTCGCAAGGCAGGTGTCTTGCTAGGCAGGTGCTGTCACTCAGCAAGATTTCACATTATGATCAAGTTTGGGAATATCTCTGTTCAGTTAAAAGAATGTGCATTGTGCAGTAATTTGTCCAAACATATATATTAAGATGTGTATATGTATATAAATGTTTTATATACATTATATATAATGTTTTATATATATCAAAGTCTATTAATTATGTTGTTAAAAATCTTCTATTTCCTTCTGATTCTTTTGTTTCCTTGTCTTATCAGTTGTTAAGAAAAACATGTTCGTCTACGGCCATACCACCCTGAACGCGCCCGATCTCGTCTGATCTCGGAAGCTAAGCAGGGTCGGGCCTGGTTAGTACTTGGAAGGGAGAAAAACATGTTCAATTTGTATAATGATTATATTTTTCCTTAAATTCTATCAATAGTTGAAAAGTTTACATATATTTCTGGCAAATTATTAGCTGCATACAAGTTTAGAATTCTTGTATCTTTCTGGCAAATTTATGCATTCATCACTATAAAATGTCCTCATTTTTCCTTAAAGTAGTATTTTATTATTTCTTTGGTCTTCCATCACATGATCCTGAGTATTTTTCAATTAAAAGCCATGAAGGCATTGTTAGTCAAAATTCATAGAAATAATTTGAGGCTAGGCTGACCATCTTCTTTTAAAGGGACTTTGTACCTTTGTGTCTGCTACAAGAAAAACAATCTGAGATGTTAGAGTCTGAAATAATGTGCATTTGTCCTAGGCCTTGTTGTATTCCAAGCCACTCTTGTTCTTGCTTGGTAGCTTTTTTGTGACAGCTTACGTGGACAAGTGCTCACCAGGGCACTCCCTGAGAGTCCCTTGACTCTGTCTTTCTGTCCTGTCTTGGGAGCCTCTTCTGGGAATGAGAAATGCTTCTATGAGAAAACTTCTCCAGAATTCTGCTCAACTCCTGGGTTTGCTTTCTTCTGAATCATGGGACCAGAGATGATTCTTTGCATCTTCCTACAAAGTTGTGTTTTGTTTTGTTCGTGTTGCTGCAGATCCACCTAGACCTCATGCGTGCTAGCACTCCGGCACTGAGCTCCATCTCCTGCCCTGACAAAGAATCTGACCAAATCACAGTTGAGCTCTCTGAACCCTCTTATCAAGCCGGCCCCAACTTTGCCCTAGAAGGCCTTGAACAAAACACTAACCTAGTTTTTAACAGATCAAGGATCATAGTGACTCTACCCCTCCTAAAATACCTTTCTAAAAAAATCAAGGCTTCTTAATGAATTGACTGTTATTTTTTCCAGACAACATATGAAGTAGATTTTCTGTCTCGCAATCTCTAAGGAAGAGTCAGGGCCTAAATTTGATAGGCTCCAGTTAGCAGACCAAGAAGGTTTCATGTGGATCAATGTTTCCTTCTCAATTTTTTTAGTGTTCATTTTCTTGACTCTTACTGAACTCTCTGCCTAGTACTTCATCCTGCTTCTGAAAAACCCAGTCAACTCTGCACAAACTGAAGTTGAGTTTGGTTCACACTGGTCTTCACTAAAATGTGTCCTTATCACTTGTGATAGTTAAATGATGGTGTCAATTCTGGTAAGATACCAACTACACTGGATCAATATGGTTCTGGGTGGGGCTGAAGGGATTTCCTGAAAACAAACAACCCACCCAGGTGTGAGTAGCACCAACCAAGAGGCTTGTCGCCTGAGTGGAATGAAAGGGGAGTGGAAAAGGAAGGCTTGTTCGCATTCCTCTTGAGGAGCTCCGGTCTTCACGATCTCCTCGGACCTTGTCTCCTGGCCTCCAGGCAGACTTTTCAGCCTCCGTCATGTGCCTGTCTGGTGCAATCTGTCAGCCTTTCGTCACAGACCTAACTCCAGGCTTTCAACTGGATGTTCGCAGACAGCCCTTTTTCACTCTTCCACATGATTCTATGGGAAGTCACTGTGAACCTATCTTGTAAATCCTTATATATTTGTATATCTTACATGAAATCTGTTTCTCAAGTAAATATGGGCTGATACATCATTTTAACTAGTCTCCAGGTTTGTTTATCTCTGACACATTTATGATGACTTTAAGCAGATCATCGCATTATATGTGAGTGTGCCTTTCTGTTTGCTCATTTGTGGTGTTGTGGTGCTGAGGATCAAACTCAGGATCTTGCATCTGCTAGGCAAGTGTTCTACTAGATTGACTCCCTCCCACACCTCTTTTTGCAGTATTGAGCATTTAGTTCAAGTTCTTCACACTGTGCTATATCCCCAGCCATTTTTATTTTTTGAGACAGGTTCTCATTAAGTCACTGAATTGCACAGGCTGGGTTGGAAGTTGTCATCCTTCTGCTTCAGCCTCCCAGGGCACTGAGATTCCAGGCCTGTGCCACCCTACCTGTCTCTTCTGACTGTTTTTATTAGGAGGATTTGTCAGAATTATTTTGCCATTCCCTGAAATGAAAGCCCCTCCTCTCTTCTCTCTTGAGCCCACTCACTGTGTTTCCATCTATATACTATTTTGTGGCCCTGTTAGTGTCACTTTGCCCACCTGTTCTCATATTTAATGCTTTATGGAGTCTCATCTTGTGTGAACTCTTAACAGCACTGGGCACCATCCATTAAACATTCTCTTATTCTTAAAATATGGTGCTTCTCTTTTGAGTCCTGGAGCCCCACAACCTATTTTGTTTTTTATCTCCCAATATCTTCATTTTGGTTTTACTGCTGGCTTTTTTTGTGCGTGTTACCTCTAAATGTTGAGGCTTTGCAAAGCTAAGTCTTGATTTCCCTTCACTTCCCCCTCTGTCTTTTACTATATCCTCAACAAAGACAATTTTTAATAAATATTTGTAGTTTTAAATCTCAGGTTAGAAGCCTAAGATTTATTGCTTGTGCCTCCTTCTTTCTCATCTTGCATCAAATCCTTCAGTGTGTTCTGTAGTTCCAGCCTCAAGTATGTTTCAAACTCTCCTTCCTTTCACCGCGTTCCCGTTTCCGTGGATGCCCCCCAGCTCCAAGCTGCATTCATTCATCCTCTGAACCGAGACTATGCCCAGCTGAGTTCTTTGCTTTTGCCCTTTTACCCTTCACTTCATTCTTCACACAGCAGTCAGTTTGCTTCATAAATATATAAACTGAGTCATGCAATCCATGTGTTTAACAAATCTCTCAGTGACTTTCCATCGCAGTGGGAAGACAATGAAAGTCCTCTTTTTGGTGTCTGATCCGTGGGGAACTGTGTTCAGCAGTAATTTGACAAAGGTATGTAAACAAATCGAGAGTTTCTTCTCTTACGTAAAAGCGCTCTGGAAGAGATTATCCAGGTTTGGTTTGCTTTGGTAGCTCAGCGAAGCCGCGAGGCTCTGGCTCTTTCTGTTCTGTTCTGCCATTTTTAGCCTTGGCTTTGCGGCTTTGTGTTGCCACACACTTACTTACCAAGCGGGAAGAGAGGAAAGAGGAAGATGGAAAGGGGATCATTATACGTTTTTATCCCATTTTGAAGAAACTTTTGGAAATTCTCAACCCAAGTTCTGCTTCTATCTTCGTGGGAAAACATAATACCAGTCCACATCTACCTTCAAAGGAAGCTAAAAAAGATAATATTTTATCTGAGTTGTACTTGCAACTTTTAAAAAAGTTAGGCCTGTTTCATAAGAGAAAAAGGGATGGGCTTTAGGCAGGTACTACCAGTCCGAAATGATGTCACCTGCAGCTCTTTTTGTAACTCTGCGACACAAACACATTCCCCTACGTGTCACACTTTGATTGCACAATCTTTTGTGACTACTCAGTCTAAATTAAAGTTATCTTTTTGATATTTGTCATGGTAACTTTTGATCCTTCCATATTTGAATGCAGGAGCCTCTCTCAAAGCCATTGCTGTCAATGACTGATGTGTGATACTAACCCTAACTGTAGGTAACTAACTTGATATAGGCTCACTGAGTTTTAAATCGTTTATTATACTTGTAAATTAGCAAATCAAAGCATCATTCTACATATTATTCAAATAACTATGTTGAACAGGAGACTACCAAATGATAATACTAGCCAAATTTCTAGCACTTGAAATGATAAGACCAGAACTTTCTCCCAGAAGACAACTGTTATACCTATAAGTGTCAAAGACTTGCTCTCTAGCATTTTATTTTATATTCAACAATAAAAATTTTATTAGGCTAATGCTTACTGTTTATTGTCAGACTTGTTCCTGGCCCTCTAATTTGGCTGGTCACTAAGTTTGTGTACCAGTACAAAATACACTTTTAGTTTGTAATTAAATGCAAGTTCTTAAGCCAGAAAGGCAGAGTACTACCTTGTCAGGAAATTCAAGGTAAAGAAAATAATGGAATACCATATGGAAGATAGACATAATAATAGCATTTTTTACTTCTGCTGTTTAAAAATTTTTAAGATATTCCTAAACAGGAGTTATGTTCCATTTTCAGTCATTATGTCTAACACTTTTGCTATTTGCAACTCAAAAAAATCATTGTCCAGTCTATGCAGAATTGTATATTTAGTTGCAGGGTTGAATTAGAACAAGGATCTGGACACTCAATCTGAAATTAAAACAACAGCAGCAGAAACTGTAGACCTATCTTAGAGGAAAAATATAGATTCGAATTTATTCACTTTCTTTGCTCCAATCTTTTGTGTAGATAGTCTCATTTCACAGCCTGAACCCAGACGCTACAGGCAGAGGTTCAGAGAGCAGGTTTAAATCGACAGGATTCTAGTGCTCTTGTTTTCTCACTAGAGTCAGGTAATTCCCAGAGTTCGAAGGGAAAGGTCTCATAATTCAAGGCAGTCCTTTCTGAATCTCTGGGAAAGGTGCAAGTATGAGATTGGCATCACCTCCTCTGTGCTCCCAGCGTACTGTGCTGAGCCTCCATGCCTTCTGCATGGTGTCAAAGTGTTTGCTCTCAGAGCTTCCTCTCCTCTGCAAGGGGGAGGGGATTGTGGGGATGGGGGAGCCAATTATGCATGGCAGCTTCTCGCTGCAGTGCGCAGAGTGGCTGGGTTCTCATTCATTACCTCAAGATGTTTAGCTGCAGTATGCAAACCACCAAGACTATGAGCAATCGCAGCCGAGAGGGGAAAGCCCGACAGAGGCAATAAAGCACCTTCTTCTTCAAGAGGTGCTACTGCAGGGTCATATAATTTGCATGCGACTCCAGTTGTGCCTGAAACTCAGGTTATTAATTATTATCCAAATCACCCCCCTTGTTCCCTCTAGCTCTCGTTATGGCTGCAAATATAGATATGCTCACTGCCGGCCCCGCTGCCCCCATATATTATGCCACCACTTTGTTATATAACTAGTGAGAGCAGGAGCCCATCAGAGAGACTAAAAAAAAATAAAAGCTCTGCGGAGGAGTGCTTTCTCTTTGTTTGGCTGAGAGAGGAAGGCGATAATGTGAAACACCTTCACATCCAAGTCCAACATCCATACTCATCAAGTACACTTCAGTTTTGAGCCTATGTTTTGTCATTTTGTCACAGTGTGTTTGCTTTGCAAAGGGCAGGATCACTGGGGGAGATGCGGTTGCCCACGTTCTACATCAGGTCCTCCTGCAAATGGGAAGTCAGGAGCGTCTCAGAAGCAAGAGGTTCACCTGATCATTGCTGTTTCTCGAGGGCCCCACAGTGCCTTTTACAAGCCTCAGAAGCTTTATGGAATTCAGGCTGACCTCATAACTGTGTGCTGCAGGAACACGGCTTCCCTTGCTGCGGGACTCTTCTCTTTTGTAAAATCACCAGCAATCCAACTATGAATGATTTCCTTTAAAAGAGCAGGCTTTCTCTTTACCCTGTCTCCCTTCCTCCCATAAAGGAGAACATTCTCCACTTCCTTAGCCTGGTCTATTCTCCAGATCTCAAGGATATGCCCAGAAATTCAAACTACCTTGCATGCTCCTGTGAACTTCACTTCTTTTACTTGCACTTTGGTACATTTATGTAGTTGATATTTATATCCATAGAAGTCATTCTTGGATATGTGGCTAGGGGATACTTTTAAGTGAAGCTGAAGCAAATATGAACAGTGTAGATCTATCATTTAATGTTGTGCTTACTGGTTTCACAAATATTGCTATTACTGTTTAAATTGGCTTCAGTAATAAGTATGACTATTCACTGACAAGATTTCTCCAGTAATTGCCATTACCATAGGAAACTATGCCTTTGCATCTCTTTACTATTATTCCCATTGTCTCAAACTAGGATTTCCAGACAGTGTATCTATTTCATGGTTCAAAGGAAAATCGTTTTCTTATATGTACATGTTTTGTGTGTATATACAGAGGTGATTGAAAATATGGCATGTGTTTAAATAAAAATCAGTTGCAGTATAAGACACATTTCAATTAATCTCCTTTAAAACACCCACGTCCCTCCTCCTGCCCACTTTGAGCACACTTATCCCATTTTTCTTGCCACTTTCTGAAGCAGTTCTGGAAGTCCTCTTTTGTGAGTGTCTTTATGAGATGTAATCAAAACTATCATGAATGCAGCTATCATGTGCTATCCAAACAACAGCAGGCTCATAAAAACATGATGGTGTCTCCTCATTCACCTTATCGCTGAATCTGGCATGTATGACTTCTAATTTTTCCCCAAGCCAAAATGTCCATGAAAGATAAGCATTTTGAATAGGTTCAGGATACTGAAGCAGCCACAATAGCATGAAGATGTTCATGGAAGAGGATCTCTAGAACCACTTCAGAAAGTTGCAAGAATGATGGGGCAAGAGTGTTTGAAGGGAGGGGTAGTATTCCGAGGGGAATGAATGGCAATGTGTCTTTAGCTGTGATAATTTTTTTTTATTTCAACAGGCATCAAATTTTTAAATCATACTTCATACACTGTGTATGAAAACATACTCTATAAAAAAGAAGAGAAAACTTTGATCCAGGGAATATTCATATGATTTTCTCTGGGTTGTTTTACTGTGCCAGCTCAATCTGGACTCCCCACAAATCAAAGCAGCAAAGTTGTGAACAGATCTAAGTCTCAGTGGGCACTGGGCCATTGGATTTTGCATCTTGGGAGGCGGAGGAAGCAGGAAGGCCATTTGATCCCAGCCCAAGTGACTCAGTGAGATTCTATCCCCTAATAAAAAAGAGCTGGGGATCCACCTCAACGCAAAGGCTCTAGGTTCAATCCTCAGTATTGCTAAAAATGTTTAGATTTCATAGTATTGCATCTTATCCACACCAAGCCTTTGCTTCCTGGATGGTCGCAAATAACTCCTCTGCTCCTGTATACACTGAAGCTTAGAAGTAGCAAATTCAGGGCCACCATATTTCACAGGGATGTGATCATTTCTTCACCTGTTCTGAAACACCTACCATGAAATGGGAAGGCAGGATGGGCAGAATCTTAGACACTGTCCACTAAAGTTGAAAAAATAAAAGTGTCAGTAGAGCACCAAACAGTTGCCACTCACCTGGCATGAAAACCCTCACAACTCTTCCCAGGCAGGTATTATTCATTTATTACAGCTGAAGAATATGAAGTGAAAAAGGGTCAAAAACTATCCCCAATTTGACAAGTAAGAGGCAGAGTGTAGCGTCTGCCCTGGAGCTGTAACCAACAGAGGCTCCGTCCTCAGCCAGGGTATCACGTGTTCTTGGTGAGTGCTGTGATTCACAGTGCTCACACTGCAAATGCTTGAACATCTTTGTAAATTCCTCTCTGGGAATATTTGTAACAGCTCTTTCTCCAGGTAAAGAAAACATGAGTATCATTGCAGTAGTGTCACATCTGGTTTTTGACCTAGAGGCACATTAGTCACCTTAATTGTCAGACTGAGTTCCAAACACCTTTTGACTGTGTTTAGAAATTAAAATCTTCACAACAGCATAAAAATCTGCTCCACTGAAGGTATCTAATTTCCAAATAAATTAAAGATACTGGAAAACAGAAAAAACACCTTTTTAAATGGTAGCATAAATGTTATCAATGCACAACTCATTTAAGTGGCTGGACCCGTTCTCTCTAGAGCTTGCCTTGTCTGCGGTGTTGCTCATGTATTCATCCCATCTCCTCTCATTCCGTGCTCCTTCCTCGGAGAAAGGGCTCTGTCATGGTTCCCTATGGAAGAGGAGAAATATTCACCACACAGTGGGGGACACATAAGGACCTAGAAGGTCATGGAGTCCTGCAGAACAGAGTGTGAGTGGCCCCAACCCTATATCTAGGAGGCAAAATAAAGGGATTCACAAATAGTTTCTTCTCTTTCTCCCATTCTTTTCTATTTCCATCGTAGCGAGAGCCATCAGAGTGGTGAGGGAGACTGAGCTTCCTACACTGTGTCGTCTTCAAGCACAGCTTCCAGGGGTTTGCTATTATTGCCTAGTAGCAGCTCTGTTTGAAAATAAAGAGAAGCTGCTCAGACCATGAAGTATAGAAGAGAGGTGGTGGCTCAGTGGTCTGGAGAAGCAACTTGAAGAAACCTAGAAACATTGTTCTCAGTGTTGACAAGTGACAACAGGATTAATAAACATCCTCTGGATCCTTGCAAGTTCTTGAGAAAGGCACTGGGCTTCTCCCAGATGGAAGGAACAGGGACTTGAATGATGCTCTTTAGGATTCTAGAGGAAGCAGTTTTCTTGGCTGAGTGATCTTGGGGATACCCGAATTTTGTAAGGAAATAGATAATAAATTCCATATGTTCATTTAAACATGTAGAAGTTAACATCTTGTGTCCCTGCATCTTAAAGCTCGGCGGAGCCTACCGATCTCGATAGATGAGATACGTACAGGAGAGCTCTCAGCAGGCTGATTGACATCTAGTAAGCATTTAATATCTGGCAACTTTTATTGAAATGTGTGATCTTTGCAGATTTGTGGCAAATCACAGAAATGCCAGAAATCTAAAGGAGCAAATGCTATTTTGATTTCTAAAAAGGAAAGAAATTGAATTTCATAAATCCCAAGAAGGCTGGCTTTGGAACCAGCAGGATGTTACAGTACAGAGACTGCATGCCTGGAGAGGTGGCAGCAGCAACGACTAAGGACTTGGTTGGTATCAGGTTCACAAAGAACAGGTCATGCTGTACCAACCGCATTTATTACTTTACTACTATTATTAGATGGCTATATTAGGGAAATGAGATAGGCCCAGTGTAGCTGGATTTCAGCAAGGCATGTAACAAGCTTTTTCATAGTTCTCTATGGATGAGGAGAAATATGCACCATGTATTAAGTTAGCTAGATTAGAAATTTCATGACAGACTGTATCCAAGAGGTTATTAAGAAGTTATTACAATTAGAAAGGAATCATGAGTGGCACCTGCCAGCATGCTATCCTAATCAAACTCTTTATTGACTATGTATATAAATTAGGTTTAAAGAAAATAGTTCATCAACTTTGCCAAACATGCTCTGTCTTCGGGATGTTTGTGCTCTTCTTGTTCCCCATCCTCCTCTGTTTTCCCTAGTCACAGTCTGGGGAGTGATAGGAAATGTGGTGGTAATAGGGTCTGTATCCTGAAAGGTCATTTGTTATCTATCTTTGTGTCCCACTATATACATAACTGATGATTTTCACATATAAGAAATTCATTTGTCCCAAAGTGACGTTGTAGGGAAAAATACTTAATGATTTTTAATTGCTACAAACTACTATGTATTGAGAAGGTTTGACTGAACCATGAAAATCTATGGTAGGCAGGTCTTCAGACACTTCTTTAAGCTAATATGTTCCTTTCATGTTTGTTCAATGTTTATGTGACACAAATTCTGTGTTGCGTATACAGACCAAAATACCAGTTGTGGTATCCTACATGTTGTCTTCTGTTCCTTGATCTGTTTAAACTTGCTAACCTGTTTGCAAGATGAAAGGCCTCCAGTCACCTAAAATTATCCTACTGAGAAAACAATTCAGCAGCCATCTGCTGCCATTCCTATGACCCTTTTATATTCTAATTGATGCTTCAAAGTTATCTAATTAACTGCATATACACTTTCCCCCAAAAAGAGTGTTGATAGTACCTTCTCAGCAATGTTTTAATGTGCTCATAGATTAACATCTTGGGAAACAGTAGGCTGATCATCCAGCTCCGTGAATTATAAGGGTTTCTCACTACCACGTGACCATATTCTTTCTCATTCAAAGGAGGAGTTATATTAGTTGTATTGCTAATAAAGAGGTCACTTAGGATTGTCCCCCACCAAGCAAGAGTGAAGGTTGCGCTGAATAAATAATGATTCATTTATTGGAGAAATTAAAAAAGGATTATTATTTAGGATGCATCTTTGGCCTTCTTAGTTGTTTCATCATCCAAACAAACCCAAGTTTCTAAAAAAAAAAACATGCCCTTCCTTCTGGCTTTGAAGGAAGTTTGTCTCTGGATACAGCTACCTTCCTTGCTCTGCCCTCAGGCCAGGACTACAAATGAACTCCCGTTCTGAGTGTTTGCCAGGGCAGAATCAAATACCAGGCATGGTGTCCTTTAACTGCCAGGACACAAGGCAAGTGCTGCATGTGATTCTCCTGCAGGCTTTTTCACCTGACTGGAAACAGGGCAGTGCTTGTGCCCCTTGTATGTAGGCTCTGGGTGTGTGCACAATACATGCACAGGGGATGAGCTAACAGCTCCTCTCCTGGCAAAACTCATGCAGAATGTGCATCCTTTCATCTTGGAATGCAAGGTGTCGCCTACCATTTCACTCTGGGCTTTAGTAGGCACAGCTGAAAAAACTGCTTGCTTCAAATTCCTGTTTTACTTTTGGAGAATGCCAACAACCTAAGATAAAAGTTATTGTTTAAAATTTACACTTCACGATTTTCTTTCATCTGTCTGTGATGACTTTAGTCATGGTATCAAACGCCATGTTCTTCGCAGACACATGTCCTATCTCTCCTTACCTGGTGACAACATTCTTATGTTGTTTGGGATAGCAGTGCGCTTGGTTGAAGAATGAATCATCTTTTCAGACTTCCTCAAAAACAGAGATTAACATGTGACCTTTTCTTCAGTGAGACGTAGGTGTCTGTTCCTCCACGAGGTTTCTGGGAGAGACTTTTAAGAAGGAAAAAGTCGATTCACACACCCTTTCGACTTCTTCTCTTTCTCCTTCCTTCTCTCTGGAGTGTAGACTTGGTGATTGGAACTGCAGCTGCAATCTTAAGACCGTAAAGAAGAGACCACTTAGTAAAGGAGAGCAGAACAGGAAGATATGAGAGCTCACTGTCCTTCCTCGCTTCTGTGACTATTGCCACGGTTAGTTGGACGAGTGGTAAAGTACCTTCATGCCAGGCGCCTTGCTTTTCCTGCTCTGGACCATGTAGTACGTAGTCATAAATGTTTGCTGAGTTGAAGAAGGAGATTGTCATCATGACTGCTAATGATGACGATGATGACAGTAATCACTATGATCTACTGAGTATCTTGGGCATAAGACACAGATCTCTGTTTCACAAGTGTTAAAGCAGGGATGTGTGTGGGGTTATAAAAATTGGTGAAGCCAAACAGTTAAAGTAGCAGAGACTCAACCGGTCTCACAAGGGAGCAGGGTCTTCTTATCTCTTCTCTGTACAACCTAGATTGAGTTTAAGGACACTTCTATAGTGAATCCTAATATTTCCACAAAAATAATTGGTATTTTTGAAAGAATCTAAGATAGACAGATAGATAGAGAGATAGAGAGATAGAGACTGAGACAGGAAGGAAGGAAGGAAGGAAGGAAGGAAGGAAGGAAGGAAGGAAGGAGAAAAGAAAGGAGAGGGAAGGGAAAGGAAAGATAAGAAAAGAAAGGGAAGGGAAGGGAATGGAATGGAAGAGAAGGGAAGGGAAGGGAAAGAAGGGAAAGGAAGGAAGGGGTCTGTGCGAGCTAAGCTAACTCCATCCACACCATCACAGAGGATTATTTTCTTGTCCCCAGCAAGTGGGTCTGCAGCACACATGATTTCTGGAGGCTCCCTGCCTGGAAAGCAGAAGAGTAAGGAGGGAAGCCATGTTACCCAGTGCTTTTTGCTGGTGCTGGGAGTGAGGAGAAGCAGAGGAGGGAGTGGTAAAGAGGAAGTTGCCTTAAGCGGAAGCCTGCTAGAGAATAAAAGCAGACTCCAGAGGGTATCCCAAAGGTAAACCTCACCCCCTTCCCCACCGCCAGCACACATCTTCTGCAGCCCCCTCAAACTCTGGCGGGGGACTGAACTTGGAGTGTTTAGGAAGTGGCTGATTTCTAGGAATCTAAACACAACGTGGTTCCCCTGGGGGTGGAGTGAGCCCTGCAGCTCCATTGTAATTTATTAATCGCAATTATTTCAAGATGAAAATGTAAGCTCACTCTTGGGCCACACACACGTGTTACACATAAAAGTCTTTAAAATATCAGAAGAGCAATTTCCTGTGTTGGAAACGGAGCCTTCGGTTAGGAAGAGGCTGGGGCTGCAGGGTCCTACTGCACCTCTGGGCTGGGGCCCCATGGTGTCTTTGAGTTGTGTTATTCCAATGGTGGGGCTGATGTGACCCAGTGAAAAATATCTACAGTCTGGGAGAAGCTGCTGGCAAGCACCTTCGTCACCCTCATCGACAACACCAGCAGGAAAGACTTTCCTTCTTGCAAAGGGGCCCAGCACAGCTCAGAAGGCTACTAGCTCCATCTTCCAGGAGGTTCTAATGCCCTCCACGTGTGAAGGGAAATGTGCTGGTCACCCACTGGTATAGTGTTGGACATCAGAGTGAAACTAAAGTTGAACGTTAGAGTGTTTACGGTTATCTGCCAGGGAAAAATAAGTGTGGCTTCCAGTGGGGGAGGGAAAAGCATGAGGACAGAATTCATCCCTTCACATATTCACCCAGCATTAAATGTCTGTGGCCTACATGCTGGCTGCCAGCTCCCCAGGTGGATGGAGAAGCAGAGATGAGCTCCCCGTGAGTGGGTGTGGGAGAAAAAACTTTGAGGATTCTCTCTGCAGACTGCATTCAGAAAAGGGCAGCAAGGACAGCCTGGAGAATAAACGTCTCTATTTGCAGAGACAGTTGGGTTTCCCCAGTGATTGATAAGCTGGACAGAGAAAGAAGAGATGGAAAGAGAAGAATGAGAGATAGAGAACTTAGGAGAATCGGGATAAATTCTCTCCTAGAGTTGCTCTTGCTGCAGTGTGACTTCAGGAAAGTTGCTGAGATGCTCTGTCTCTACCCTTTTAAACACCTAGAGAGGAAATTCACCAGGGAATGAGACAAATGGTCATTTGTGGCTTGCCTTGTGCACCTGAAGAAGAAGTCTGCAGGAGCAGGGCTTCTGCTTTGTCCAGGATTCCCAAAGACAGAGTCAAGGAGATCTAGGACACTGGAAACATTTCAGAAGAAGCAGGAGTTGGATCCCAAATGTTCCCCTTTGGGTTCCAAGAGAGCAGTGAGACCTTCTGGAGGACTTCTCAGGTGAGGAATAAAGTCGTAATTCTATGGCACTATAGCAGAACACGCGGAGTAAATCATCATGAGGCAAGTGCTAGCTGGGTGTACCTTCCTCCTGCCCTGGCTCTTTCTTCCCGACATATCAGCGATGTTTATTAAGAGATGACAAGTCTATCAAGCCTCATGAACAGTCTCTCACAAGGAGGAGATCTTCCCGTACACTCAGGGAGCATCATCAATCTTCTGCCTGCTCTGAGCTCAGAGCATTGGAGAGTGCAGGGGACCCTTTCACGCCCCACCCCCTTTCCAACCATCTCTCCATCACTCTGAAGCGTTTCAGGAGGTGGCAAAGGAATAGATGCTATTTGCATAACGTGCTTTTGGTGTAGAGATGGAAACAGAAGAATAAAGAAGGGAGGAAAAAAACCCCAACTATTCAAGGCTTTTTGGTCCAAAGCTCCTGGATTTAGGAAATATATCTTGCAATAGCTGAGGGCATAGATACAAGCGAGAACATGGAAATGACCGCTGCAGCCATGGCTCACGTTGTGTACTACATCTCCAGTGTACAAATGACATGTGAACTTCACAGTACATATATTATGTATGTATGTGTTATGCCTGTATTATACAGAATTGGTTGTGCATCTTTTTAAATATCAAATTTGGATACCCCACTGAGAAATGATAGGCACTGTATTGCCTTTCCTGCATGCATGTCTGCCTTTAGGTTTTCTTTCTGCAAGGAAGCTTTAGCTTATAACTATTAACATTTAACCCTCAAAGAAAAGACTGCATTGCTCTATGTAGGAGGCAGAATAGATACTAGTAACTAGCAATTGCAAAGAGTGTTCACTGAATATATGCCTTTTTAGTATTTTATATGTCACTATATTTGTAAGTCAAATGTGGTGATGCACGTTTATTTTTCATTAGAAGGCCCCTAATCTGGGCCACACAGCTTTAAGTCCTGAAAGACACTCTGTCAGATGGGATAATAATATCATTTTTAAATTTCATGAAATTTATTGAGGCTTGCAAATCATCTTTTGGCACTGGTTCAATATTTAAACATTTCAATCTAACACATCATAAGGTTGTTTTTTATTTGGAGATGGGAGAGAGGAAATTATTTCTCTGTACCATGAATGCTTCCAAACAGTTTTTTGAATCTTGTTCTTTACTGTAATATGTGCTTTTCAGAGATTTTGACACTGGGCTTTGTTCAGAGAAACGAGGAAGGTCATGAAAAATGGCTATTTTATCCTTTGCTCGGCATCTGTATGACTGTAGGTGAATCAGATAGGAGTGAAAGATTGGGCTGGTTTAATTCACATTGGGAGGTCTATGTAAGACTTAGCTGTTTATAAAGTGCTTTCTAATGCTTGGATTCTGTGATTTGTTTCAGTGAGCTTTGCAGGTCCAGAAATACTGTTTTCAGGAATGTAAGAAGGCAAAACTAAGCAGCTATATTTCCCAACCTAGCCAGGGCCTCCCATGGTACTGCAGAGATGTTTCCCAGAATATTCCATGTCATAACTTAATATGCTATGTGTGCATATGCATGTGTGTGTGTGTGTGTGTGTGTGTGTGTGTGTGTGTGTGTATGCGTATGTGTGTATTGTAGAGGGGTAGTGGACATGGCTCAGATTTGAAAAGGAATAATGTAACTGCAAGGCAAATGACTTCAGGAGGCGTGATTAACTCTGCTTTGGCTATCTAAAGAGAACCTTGTTAATCTTAAGTGTGAAATTGTATTATCTTCCCATTTTTTGATGAGCATCACTAAAACCAGAAGAATAAAAAACCTTTTAAACTGGAAAAATATTGCCAAAACTCCAAATTAGTTTAGTGAAGAGATGTTAGTTTTTTTTTTTTTTTTTTTTTTTTTTTTTTAATTGGTGCAATGTCCACCTTTATGTAGTATTATAGGTACATTGAGAAGTTAGTGAGAATAGGGCAATGCTGTTCTTCTCTTTACAAAAGTTTTATTTCTAAGGTCACTATAGCTCAGTGGCATAAGTGCCTTCCTGGCAAGCGCAAGGTCCTGAATTCGATTCCTGGTACCAAAAAAGAATTATTTCTATCAAAATG